>JAMKCH010038938.1:0-14439 GCA_023653785.1 Ophioderma brevispina | reverse complement strand
ATGGTGCAAACTTATTTTGTCCACGACTAGCAATAGCAGAAGAAACCAGGCATGCAAATATGCCTTACATAAAAATCTCTTTAACACCATCCTAGCCGATTATACACCCAAATTTCAAGGCCTATTGCTGATTCTAGGGTTATTGTTTAGTTCTCTATGCACTGCAGCAATACACTGAAAGAAAAAGAGGTGTCAAACTTCAGGTGTCAAACAGTGTCAAATTGACACCTTTACATGCTCATCTGAAGACCCAAATGGGACACCCGTAAAGTGTCATTTTTTTAGTGTATTTACGACTGGTCGTTCCGTTCTTTGACAACCTCATCTCTCCTTGCACCGATCTAGAATTTTGCCATGATCCAGAAATATGTCTCTGTTCCTCTTGATTGCCATCTTATTGAGCACCCTGCTTAGAGGAAAGCCGTTTACCCATTCAAGCTGAACTGTAACGAAACTCTGTGTTTCAATATTTGTTTATGAATTTTTCCCCTCTTTGGTGAATTGCGGCCGTGGCGCAAATTTGGTATGTTAGCCCAAGGAGCAGATATTGCGTAACATGCTGAAGAACACATTAAGTACACGATTTTTAGGCATTAAACGTGAACAAATTGATTAAATGTGATGACTTAGGTGTACTCAAATCCATAAGAATTCCAATACATGTTTCCTCTGATAATGCTAGCCGTGGAACAAATAGGTTTACATCATTTTTAGTGAAATAGTCATTGTTTGGTTATTTTTTCACCGTTTCTTTCTCGTTATTACCATATGTTAAAAAAGTACATATTCTCACAATATAAAACTAAAACAAGGATAAAAATTGGTTGAGTGAGCTAAAAGTGTTGTTTCTGAAGGGTAACGGTCTTTCTGAGACACCCTGTATGGATTAGCTCATGTAATAACATGTCTACGAACTACCCACCGAAAGTGAAATAATCGTAGATCAGCTATATGAAACAATAAGGCATACACCGACTAATTAGTATCATAAAACAACATTGTTTTCTTAGATTGGATTTAGGGTTACTTGTTCAAATCCTTGTAAAACCTTTATTTGACTTAAAAGAACTATCAGTGATTTGTTAAATCAGAAAATCAGAAAAAAATCATCAACAATCAGATTTTTGCATGTATGTAACAAGTACGAGTATCCTAACATACCCTGCAAATGATAAGTCCAGAAGCAACCTAATAAGGACAATATCGGACATTTTAGTCATTACTGTCCGTACGGACACTTACTACAGCACGTAGTTGAATGGAGAATCGTATCTTGGAGCACTGCCGTTTTCGTTCTTTTCTGTCAATTCTACAGTTGGAAAAAGTAACTTATGAGAATTCTACAGACTTATCCTTCACTTTTAAGCTATTCCTGCAAATTTCAAATATATTGACCCTTCTGATAAATCACTTATAGTGTATTTAATCATTTTAATTATTTTAATTATTTTGGACAGTAAGAGAATTAAGAATTAACTCTAAAATCAGTGTTATATCCACAAAATAACTGCGCGCACGGAGCATTGACTGCTGGGACATTTTAACCCCGAAATGTTGTGCAGAGCAGATTCTACAAATTGAAGAAAAGTTATTGCTGTGTGTTGAGCCATTAACAAACGAGGCATGTGTGTGTATGTGTCCCCAGTGTACAGCCTGTCTCAAAAAATGGTACAATCAGAAAAAAATGGTGAAATATGAAATTTCAAAATAAGTCGATAAACTTAGTTTATCGGATTTTTTACACAAATGGCAAGCTATTTGTGTAATAAATCCGATAAACTCGGTTTATCTCGATAAACTCAGTTTTTCGATCGAAAAACTGAGTTTTTCAACCGATAAACTGAGTTTTTCCAGAAAAACTAAGTTTTTCGATCGAAAAACTGAGTTTTCGATAAAAGAGTTATTCGAGACAACGGAGTTCTATCAATCGAAAAAAACTAGGTTTTTCCAAATCGAAATACTGAGTTTATCGATAAACTCGGTTTTTCAACTGATTCACTTTGGTGATAGTGCATTTTACTTTACTGCATTTAGACAAAATCAAAGGGATGACTAGTTCAAATGGGTTAAAAAGTGCAATACGAAAATATCTTGCAACTGGCAATTTTCATTGAGATCCTTTGTGTGTCTTTTTTGTGTTTTACTCACTTCTTCGAGTTCCAGTGCTTTTTGCCTGCTTTGGTCTGAAACCAAAGGACCTCATTCATTTTGCTGGCTCATTCATTTGTCTTTTTAATTTTCTTGTTATATTGTCTTTTAGCCTCCTGTACAATTACTCTTGCCTTTTTATTAATATGCAAGCCTGTTTTATATATTGTTTATAAAACTCAATCAATCAATCAATCAATCCATCAATCAATGTGTGTCTAATCTTACGTGCATATTCGATCTACTTTAGAAAGCAAATGCAATTTTGTATTTTCTTGGCCGGGTGATACCAAGATTCGCTATAATATCAAAACGCAACGTCAGAAAGTTCCATTTTCTTGAGGATATCTAGTGAACTACAAACAAAAACAAAGGCGCTAGGATCACGAAATGCACCACGCGATTGAACCATAAATAGGAGTATAGGAGTACTGCTTCATTCCTTCTGCTTTCAATGTGTACGTGTGGGTGCATGTATTTATTAAAAGAGTGAACTCATTTTCGGGGATTTCCCGGAGTACACGCAGGTTCTTTTCTTTTCCTCTTCCCATCTTCCTTACGCCCACCTCCTTTGTTCATTTCCTCCTCTTTCTATTTTTTCCGCCTGAACGAACGAAGAGGACTATGCGACGATCACCATCCGTTACGAGTTTTTAGAACCGGTGTGAATAGTTAATCATAGTCCGGCAGCTATCATAGTACGGGCTCCATAGACGACAACGGAATTAAACGCGTGAAACTATTGTTACGTGAGAGTTATCTGAATCGATTGGACCTATTGTTGCCATTGTCCCGGACTGTGAGCCGGAGGACCATCTCTTGCACACCGGTGTGAAAGTATAATCATTAGTCCGGCAGATATCATAGTCCGGGATCAATAGACGACAACGGAATAAAGCGTGATGAAAACTAAATGTTGCGTGAAGAGTAAAACTGAAATCGATTTGCCCTATTGTTCATATGATCCCGGATGATGAGCCTGGCGGACCATATCTCCTGACACGGGCCGTTGGAGCTGGGCGGTGTGGCAGACCAAATTCTCCTGCCACACCGCCCAGATGCATGTTCAGGAAGAGACGATCTCGATCGAGTATGGAGAAAGAGATAAGGAAGGAACCACAACGACTTCCACAATCCGATTGTAATTCTGTTTATCATTCACACGCACCCAAAAGGAGGGATTCAACAGCCACACTTTGATCATAAATCCCTCATTTGCGCAATTAATCGATGATTGGGAAGCAATCACTACTGTAGAATATTTTGAAAACTATATGTCCGAAAAAGAGTAAACCGTGTAAAAGTATATTGCCTATTACAACAGTGTTCCGGTTGTAGAAGTCAGATTATAGTTCCGGCGGATCATAGTCCAGGAGGGCAATGGTGAAAACAATAGGCAATCGATTCAGTTCACTCTTCACCCAATATCTAGGTTCCACACTTATCCGTTATCGTCTATGGAGCCCCCTGACTGTGGCTCCCGCCGGACTATTATCTGCTTTCACACCGGCTGTCTCCGTGTGTAGTGTTGCGGTTTTCGTGATTAAGAAGTTAATGGTACATCGTTAGGCGTTATAGGCTTTACTGCCAAGCTGCCCTAGTGTTAAAAATAAAGGACGAAAGTCTGACTAAATTTGAACCGGGGGGGGGGGGGGCGTCCCTTGGCTTTTCGTTGGGCCCCATGCTCTTTCCAAGGGTTCTGAAAGTGACCCATACTGGGAACCAATTTTCAGTTTACCCGGCCCCTAATTGGACCACTTTTTGGTGAAATTAATAACTAGGTTCAGTGAAATATACCCTACCGGCACAGCAGTAATATGACCTCCAAGAAAGGTACTGTGCACTTTGGTAAATATATTTTCCACTAGTAATTATTCCATTTTATATCAATCTCTTTTGAAATCTACTACAATGTATTAGAAATGCACATTTTTTTTATTTTTTTTATTTTTTGCTTTTACATAATTATTTATCATATTGTTTTTGCTTTAATAGGCCTATTCTATGATGAACCAAATAAAAATTGAATATTGAAGGTAAATTGCGTTGAAGATTATACCCCTTGCGGACCTGTTCTCTCAATATATGAAAAAGATACACATTTAAAAACAGCCAATATACAAGAAATGACCCTTGTTCTACTGCAAGAAAAGTACATACACTTGGGGTTATTTTGCTGATAGTTTTAGGTTGATTTTTCCTATTTGTAATCATTGACCCAGTCACATCCAACTGAATTTGACCCACTCTTTTGTACCCCATGGGACTAGAACTTGACTACTTTGAATTTGATCCCCCTACGGTAGTTCCAAGACCCCCTGGGCGTGTTGATCGGTTCCCATGGGAACCGCGATAAAACTTCGCAATGAAGAAACAACCACGACCTGAGAATTCTCTCGAGCGAGAAAATCTGACTAGGATTTCCTCGGAGGAGGCCCCCACTTGAGAGATATGAATAACATTGGCAATTATGGGGCTGCAGATAGATCGTTCAAAAACGTCAAGTGGGTCGTTGTGGTTCCTTCTTATCTCTGTCTCCATGTCGAGTGGAAGGAGAGGAAGGAGAAAGGAAGACAAAGCTCTCTTAAACCCCTTTTTACCGATCATTATCGCCGCGCGCGTAAAACAGGTCATAACACTACAATAACCAACACAAGATCAATATTAATTGCGATGCCGGGGCATCAACATTGCATCGATGTACATAGTTAAGCAGATAGCGACATATATTGTAGAATGCGCATTTCTTATAAAAACATGAAACTTGCATAAATGTTTAAAAGTAATACTGAATCTATTTTAAGATATGGAACCACGTCCCCGTCAATCATCTTCAAAGTCAAACAAGGGGTAATTTGGGGTCATTGATTTCATTTACCTTTCTCTTGATAATACATCTTTATTAGCACTTTGTAGAACACCTGAGTTGATATATATTTTGTATAGATTGAATACTATGACAAATGATAATTAAATTACAATATACCCTGTACAAAAAAAAATAAATTTTCACACACATTTAGTGGGCCTCTAAATATAAAATGTTCCACTTATGTTAATAGTGTGTATGAGGTGGTTTTTTCCCCATGATTCCTGTACAACAATTACTGCAATTGAATGAAAACTTCTCACAATCTTTTCTATCCTTACCCAGACCTTTCATCCTGGGTTAAGACCCAATTCTTTTTTTTGCATTGGCCAATGAATTTCGACATAATGACAGTGTTTTGTAAAGAACTCTAATCATTGAAGTCAAAAAATATAGGAGTTCTCTATACCAGCTATAATGCAAATGATCAGTTTCCTACACTTATGATGACCCCTAAGGTTTGTTTGACATTTATGATTATGATCAAATGTCTTAAAAGAGACACAGATACATTGTGTGTTAATCAAATCACACCTCACTTGCATACAAAGTTGAGATTTTCACATGTTTTTTATAGTTATCTTGCAATAGCATACACAATTGGGTAATTTGCTGAACCAACATCTTTAGCATGAAAGATGATTTGTAATTTTTTGGTTTGTGCATTACCTAGCCCATTTGGTACTCAATGAGTGTTCTGCTCAAAAATTCAGAGTCCTTAAAATGCATACCGCTGCGTTGTGTTCTACTTGGCCTATTTTGACCTGCTACCGCACCCCTTCATACGGCCAAATCTATGTATTCTGCCCCCTATCTATCTAACTATGGACACAAGAACTATATTTCCCCTTTAAAATGTTGAACCATCACAATGTAAAAGTAATAAATCCTATTAAATCCGATTGTGTCTATTTTTGGCTTTGGTGATTAAAATGTGGGGGGATTTGACTTGTAGAGCATTTTCAAACAGAAACTCACAGAAATGTATCCCCAGTGAGCTATGTCCCTGTATCTCTTCAATGAAATGTTCATGGTTATGTTAATGTATTAAGCCTAAAGAGATAAGAGGACATTTCCAGCAAAATATGCCCCTCCCATTTTTTAAAACAATTTTACCAATATATTAAATCAAACCTGGAGGGAATCAGCCGTAAAAGCCATCTTCATGTAAAAATATGCTTTTGTATTTTATGTCGTGCATGACAGATATCCGAGTATGCTTGTTTATGGGGCCGACCAGGACAGCAGGCAAGTTCAAAACTTATTTTTTTGTTTTCTTTTCTTTGTTCAATAAACCTACGAAATGTCCTCGGTTGGTATTCTACAACAAAGTGCAAATTTATACAAATTTGTATCATCAGAAAATCTCCTCGTGTCCCTTTAAATGAAGAAGTCCGTCTTTGATTAAGTCGAAATATATGTCACAAATAGATCCATGAAAATGTTTATGATGTGTTAGAGTTATGCAACCTTATTCTGCATGTTTTAATGTATTTTGACCTCATTTGACCTTTTGTGATCTCTAGGTGACATTGAAGGTCACCTGTGGAGGTGGTTCCATATCCAATTGTTTTCCAAATTTAATTCTCTACCTATATGCCAAATTTGATGCTTTTATAACAAAATGCACAATTTTTACCACTATCTGCTTAACTAACATTACAATGCCGAGGTATATATGGCCAACTTCGGGACAAAATTGAAAAAAAACGGGCAACTTCGGGCACTGTCAAGTTTGGTGTCACTGTTTAGATACGGCATTTTTATTCCCAATTCAAATTAGATTTCGTCTCCAAATATCATATATACTTTAAGAAATATGGCGTTGCAAAACATCCAAGTTTTCAAAAGCCGAAAAGTACAAGTAAAAACTAGAATCAATGTAACTCATCTTAGGAACATGCTATCTCCGACTTTTTGGGACTGAAATACTCAGAATTTCGGCTGTAATCGACTCAATCTCTTTGTTTTCGTCTCCACATGTAAACAAACAACTGCGCATCGGGGATATACCTTTCTGCGCACAGATCATGACTTGTTCAACTGAGCGTGCCACGAAATCGTCAACAGAGGACCGTTTCTGTCGGTTTTGGTTGACTCAGAGATTGTAGTCTTCATTACCAGTCGTTTATACCACAGACCCTGAGAGAGTCTACTGCCGAGAAGCGGCCTTTGTTGGTCTATGATTTTACAATGAGTTGCCAAGTGATATAATTGGGATAATCGGCGTTGCGTAATGCACTTAGGGAAGAGCTTTCTCCTTCTCTCCTACCTATGTATCTCTTCTCTCCTACCTATGCAATCCGTATTTGTACTGGTTCTCCCTATTTAACTCATACTAAACAATTATTCCACAAGTTAAAAACACTTAACATATTCGATATAAATAAGCTTCAAACAGCAATCTTCATGTACCGTTATGTTAACAATAACCTTCCCAAATCATTTGAAAACTTCTTCTATAAACACAAAGATATTCATAAATATAACACTAGACATGCCAACAATTTTATTCCAATTAAACCAACTTTGAACTTAACTAAATACTCAATCAAAAATTCCGGTCCTAGGATATGGAATTCCCTTGACCAAAATTCAAAATCATCAAATGCAGTCAATAAATTTAAATCAAATTTTAAAAGTCAACTTATTTCCAAATACTAATTACGTATATCCTCTTTACTTTTTGGTTTTCCCTTGTTTTATGTAGGCCTACATCATCCGCTGAATTTACCATAACTTCCATTGCATAAATTACATACCATTACTCCGGTTTAACATTTATATAATACTATTCAAATTTTAAATCGGTACACCGTAGCTGCCGTCAACATCTTGGCCTATTAACATTCTATTAGGCCCCAGTTCGTTGTGCTTATTCTGCTGCACTCTTCCCGATATAGCACTCATTAACTTCGCCATCTCAACTGTTTTGTTTTATACCCTGATATTATACACATTATTGACAATCACTTTCTGTAACCCCCGGTCCTGTCCTGTTTTGTTTTGTCCTGTCTTGTTTTGTTTTTTGTCCCGCCTTTGATGGCCCACAATAAGTCCCACTTTCTACTGGGTGGGGTCAATCTTAAAGTTCATTTGATCTTAATGGCCTCTCCCACAAACATCTTCCCCATACTCATTATTATTATTTCAACATGTTGCTATATCTTTCTATAATCGTTTGTGTTTAAATGACCAAATCTTAACTGTATTACAACTCACGTAATAATTATATATAATTATTATAGATTTAAATTGGGATGCTTATTGTATTCATTATAGTATACTGCATATACACTGTATAATTCTCCCATTGTTTAAACACTATAATTCGATAACGTTATTGTATTGTCATTAATGTATAATCATGGAAGATGAGGTGTGAATAAAATAATGTCTAATGTCTATGTGTGCATGGAGTTTGAACTTATTCGGTCACATTTCTGAAAAGCTGGGTGCTCTCACTGCATCACGCAGAGCGTGAGGGTGCAATGACCTCTTCAAATAAAGTTGCATATAAATAATAACATAGGGACAAAAACATACACGACAGACATACAAGGACAGGACAGAACTAACAATGATATACAATAAACAAACGTGTCCGACTAATGAAAAAAGGGGAAAAAGCAAAGAAGAGAAAAATGAATGGAGAAATTAAGGTGAGATGACAGTATCATACATCTTAACGAGATTTTTCTTTAGAATCCTTTTGAATGAGATGTGTGAAGGGAATGTTTTCAGGTGTGAGTCCAAAGTAGACCAGAGCAAGTAACGGAGTGGCCGAGCTTTGAAAAGTGCTCTATAGTTTTCGAGTTACACCTGCCCTCGGTACAACAAAACACAACCACCTTTATTTGAAGGATAAATATATGAGATTTTAAGAAAATGATGGTTGTTTGTTGAAATATTTGGTGGCAGGTATGATTTCTAGGCCAAAAATGTATTTTGGGCAAATTAAGCGAAATTCCTTTTTTAATTTTTTTAAACTAAAAATATTACAATCTTATTTTTGTGGTATCCTTTTTGTTATTGATATAGGTTCTATATATTGCATAAAGGGTTCAGGTAATACTCGTTGTGGTGACATGCGATAAAAAGGATGTTTTTTTAAGGAAAAAGTGATTTTGGGGCTAAAATTCTAGACCCTTTATATTGTATAAAACAGAAATCTATAATATAAATGTCATAGATTGATAGTATTGCATCATGATTAAAATTGGTTTTGCTAAGAAATTAATAAATCTTGATTTTCTTAAGTTTTTAGCTCAAAAACGTGATTTTTTTACCACAAAACACCCCTGCCACCAAGATTTTTGACCACAATCATCATTTTTAAAAATTATTTATTACTATCTTTCGAATTGAAGTGGTTGCGTTTTGTTGTACCGAGGGGAGGGGTTGTCGACAATTTTGCAATCCAAACCGCTCCACTAAAGGGACCTTGATGATTCTCCTAATCACGTGTTTTTGTGTGGAGCCCTTACGAAATATATATTTTGAACCATTTTTTAAAATTTAAATCTGTTTATAACGAGAAGATTGACAAATTTAATTCTTTCACACAGGAGTAGGCGGTAGTTATATATTGATTATTAGGTGGTATTACGCTTGATACATTAGAATAAAATGATCAATTATATGATTTTAGGACCAAGGAACAATCGATTTTGATTGTCTGACTTTTTCTATTTATATAATAAACAAAACAAAGCTATTTAATGTCATCCATTCCTCACCTTTAATGCACAAAAGCTTTTTTACCTATTATAAAAAAATACAAACCCAAAACCAATTTTAATGATAAATTAATTTTTTATAATATTCATATTTAAAAACATTCAAAATTAATGTTTTAAGCGGGGTCCAAACAAAATCATGCTTGGGACATGGGAAGTCCTGGAATTATTTTTAAATTTTTATTCGACAATTGCAATTGTTTAACTTGTGCAGAAGTAATTGTTCAAATTGTTTTTGCCTTTGATTTTGAAGCGGATTTCCTAAGTGTGTATATTTTTTGATAGCCTAACCGTGGTAGTGATTATTAAAGGTCGATATAGACAACAAGTACTTCCTACATGCCAAACGTTTATTTCATAATCTCATGTTTGTTTTTTTTTATTCAATCCAATACCATTAGGTTGTAAACAAAACTTCATCAAATCATCACACCCGGGCAAATCAATTATCAAAACCGCGAAGGGTGGATGCAAATGATGGCGCTATTCTACTTGTATTCAAGGACCAATAGGATATGGGCCGATAACCGAAACCTCTTAGAGATTTTCATCATCAAGTTTTTCTGTTAGCTTGTTCCTCAGCTATCAGAATCTGCTTGTTTGGCATTAAATAATTGGTGGTGGGTGTGCGCGCCAAGTCGTTGCCATGGCAACGCATTAACGAAAAATATCTTTGTACTAAAGAACATAAAAACATGCTCAAGTGGTCACATTTGTATGTATTTCAAGCTTCCATTTGATTTGCAACTGGCAAGATGAAGGTCTTTGAGGTCAAAGAATGTCGATTTATGGTCGTTAACCATGGTAACACTGTCTTAAAATGGCCTTTTGAAGTAATTTTTTTTAATAAGCGAACCCTTCCTCCCTTAGAAATTTGTCATTCATCAAGTTTTTTTTTTGTTAGCTTGGTCCTCAGCTCATCAGAATCTATTTGTTTGCCTTTAAATTGGTGTTCGGTATGGGGTGCCAGAGGCCGTGCCATGGCAACGCAGTACTGACAATGTGAATTTAGAAAATGTCCATATCTTTCTAATTACACAACATAAAAACATCTCTATGTGTCAATTTTTTTATGTATTTCAAGCTTCCCATTTGATTGCAAAAAAGAATTGTGATATGTAAGGTCATAGAAATGTCAATTTACGGGTCGGTAACCCATGGTAACAACAGTCTCGAAAATGAGTTTTTGATGGAAAATTACCGTTTTTACTTAAACAAAACACGATAACACACTGACGCAATTTAAGGTATATGGATTTCGTGCTGACCAGTTGATTGCAATCAAGATCTAAAGTACTCAGGTCATGTCCATGGCCAATTAGG
Source organism: Ophioderma brevispina (assembly GCA_023653785.1). Taxonomy (NCBI): domain Eukaryota; kingdom Metazoa; phylum Echinodermata; class Ophiuroidea; order Amphilepidida; family Ophiodermatidae; genus Ophioderma; species Ophioderma brevispina. Next base: position 3,360 of record JAMKCH010038938.1, on the reverse strand, counting down.
ATGGTGCCATGACAACCCCATGATACATAAAAATTTGAACAGAAAGACTTTCAAACAATCTGAGGCTTATTTTAAGTATTTATGAGATCTAGACCTTCCCCTTTAGGGATTTTCATCCATAGTTTTTTTCTGTTCGTTTGGTCCCAGTTATCAGGCTGCTTGTGTTTTGCCCTTTAAGCTGGAGGTGGTGTGAGTGCCAGAGCTGTTGCTATAGGAAACACCACTATAAGCTTGGATTTCCGAAAATGTTACCCTTTGCAACCAGACACATGAAAAAAATTATTTTAAGTGTAATTTGAATGGTTTTTAATGGCTTTCATTTTGGATTCATCAGCTTGGTGTTTATAAGGTCATGTACAGGTCAATTTATGCTTGTTAACCATGGTAACACCAGTCTCGGAAATTAGCATCTTGAAGGAAAAGCCCGGGGGGGGTTCTTAGTACAAACGGCCTATACGGAGACTTGCCGCTGGATTGGGCGCAAAATCAGCCTCTGGTATAACTATTGGACGCCTTTTTATTTTTCACACACGTATATTATGAACCCCTTTGTTTTCACAATAATGGTATAATTATCGGTGTTGGTTAATTTTGGGTAAGCAATGCCGCGATGTGATATATAGTGCCGTGAACGTATCACTATACGCAGAATTGACATCGTATGATTTTGCAACCTGTTTTCGTCATCATACAATTAATCGTAACCCGGTTGTTTTACGGTCTGCCGCTTGTTTCATGGTAACTTTCGGTCGTGGCCTTCACATAGTCTGCCTACACTGACCTCACAGTTCGTGCGGCCATTTTGAGGTACGGGAGGTGATGATTCCCATAGACCCGCGTGGTAAACCTGGCATAAATGGCGCAGAATTTTTACCTGGGAGTGATAGCAAGACTGAATGGTAGCCGTTGTTTTAGGACATAAATGCACATTTTATAATGCCTGTTCGTTTCACTTGCATGGTAGAAACAATCCAAATAAATGGTCATAAGGGTGCCAACGTCAAACGGCCTCGGGCACCACGTATTGTTATCCTGGAATGTCCAAACCCCATTTTGGAATACTTTTTTATTTTGCGTAGTCGCACCAAAATCGAGAATTAACCCTTTCAGGTAATGGCTCACTAGTAAGTTACTCTATTGGGGTCTTTAGATAATTATACATACAACAGAAGACAGCTGATTTTACTTCGTTGCTTTTTATTTCACAAAAATCGGAGAGCGCTTCCAAAGTTATGGTCAATCAAAGCAGAAATCCAAACGCATTCTTGAAATTATTTTTTAATATCCTAAATTATGTTATTGTTTTTCAAGCGGCTATTTTTAAATGTTTTATTTAGTAAAAAAATAACTTCTCAAAAATAAAGCGATTTTGCCACGCAAATACCACCAAAATTGGGGAATTAAAATTGCATTTAATACAGGTTTAGAAATGTTGACCCTGAAGAACTAATTTGCATACTATTAAAACAGTGTTGCTAGACTTCAATGCGTTATTTCTCAAAATGGCCTTTTCAAATTATCCCGGTATCATCTTACTATAATTAGTGGCTAAGTGTTTGTGTGTACTCTTCGCAAGGCTCCGTCATTTCGTTTTCAAATTGGCGCCAACTTCCCACAACATGGATGTTTACCCGGCGGTGGTTCTAACCATATATTTGGAACGAATCCGTTCAAATGGCTGCAAATCAACGAAATGTGCTCAGTTGCTATGGAAATACATTTGTTTGTACTGCGTTACATAAGCGGCGCGTAAATGCTTTTGTGCGCCGGGTTGTGGCGTTGTCGACGGATGGTTACGGGCGTGGCAATGGGCGATTACGCGTAAGACACTATATGCGGGACGCCAAATAACAGGCTCTTATAGTGCAAACGGGTGGGGAAAGAAGAAATGTCAAGAAACGTCATGTTATTTTCGCTTGGATTGTTGTATGTATGGATACTACGGGGTTTTTGAGAAGAAAAAAAAGTTTAAACTATTCAGCAAAAATACGGGATGAAATATTGACGTGTTTATATTTAGAAAGAGTTAATAGGCCGAAGCTATATGATATGCTGCAAAATATCTACGAAGAATAAAAATATGATTAGGGATGTTGTGACGGGGGGGGGGGGGGGGGTCATAAACTACAGGATGGCGAGCACTTTAGGGGAGTTTGAGGAATTGTGAGAAAAATTGTGAGCAAATACGTGGGAACTACGGTTACCCCACGGGGAGTACTTTTGAGAAAAAAACACAAGTACGCGGGGGGGGAACTTCGACGGGATTAAATATTGTTGTGTTTTATTTTTAAAATAAATACGAGAAAAAATTAAAATGAAATACACGGAAAGTTATACGGGATAAATATTCAGTCGTCGTTGCGTTAGTAATCGGTAACTACATGAGCTGATAGGCACCGGAATTGATTTAGTATTAAAAGTATTAAAAATACACAAAATGTGCGACTAGGGGAGTAGTAAAGTTCCGGGTGACCGGGTTGTGCCGCTGGTTCCGCCCAATTATAGTAGGTGTCACCTTCAGTGATCGCTTCAGTTCCGTATCGCTCCCGTTCACTCAAACTAGCGGGAAGCCCGCGCTTCGCGAGGGCCTCCGCTTTTTTTAGTATCTCAAAAACGGAAGCATGTAAGAAGCGTAATTTTGGAATGAAAATAGTCCTATACATAAATTAGAGATAACATAGGCTTTTTTTCAATTATTTTATTATACCTGGAACCAAGGAACACCCCATTCTTCAAAAAAAAAAAAATCCAATTTGTGAAAAAAATCACGGTTTTTTGGTTTTTTGGGCCTCATCTAAATATGCCAAATGGGACCACAATTTGGAAAAAAAAAAAAAAAAAAAAAAAGGGCTTATGTTTATCCAAAAATTCACGTGTTTTTTAGGCTTATTTCTGGTTACAAAAAATAAAAAATAATTTTGCGTGGAGGGCAGGAGTAACCCCGGGTAAAAACACAAAAAAAATCCAAGATGGCCGCCATTATTATGCAAATGAGATGACCTTGAATTTTTTGTTTTTGGCACTCGTCTGATTTCGTCACCAAGTGTCAACAGATACAAAATGAAGTATATGGGACCATTAATAAAAACAAAAATAAATTTTATGGGTAGGACCATACTTAAGGCCCGCCGAGCCATACCTGTTGCATGCGGGTAGGCTCACATGGCGATCGCATGAAAAAGTTTGGTGGACAACTCGTCTGTTTACTAACTATTTTCTGCGTGATAAAGAGAGAAAGGGCGCTTAGATGAGGGAAAAGATTACAGCTAATAATATAGTACGGAAGGAGAAGAAGTGATAGGTTAACTGCAAAACATTAAAGAACATAAGAAATTTAAACCCGTGTTATTTGAAGTGTTT
>JAMKCH010038937.1:0-31915 GCA_023653785.1 Ophioderma brevispina | reverse complement strand
AGTAACTCACTTCTCAGAGGACATGTGTGTTTTGATCACGCTCAGATTGCACGTGTTGCTCAGGATTTGGCCCGTTTCAGAATTGTTTGGTCAAGCAGATTATAATTGCAATTTTAAATTTTAACTAAGTAAACCATTAGCCATTAGTTTCATGTTGTGATATGAATGAAAACCTCCCACAGTATTTCATACACCGCCTACACATTTACCGGTGAAACTCAAATATTAAGTTCCTGTATAGCTGAATATTTTAGTGAAATTTTCTTGATTATTAAAGTCTTGAAAATTTTTGCAATTTGTTTAGTTTGCATTTTCAAACATCTACATAGTAAACCCTACAGGCCAAATCTTTGCTGGCTTTTAAATTTGCAGTTGTGAACCACAAAACTTGTGAAAATAAAAGCTCACCAAAATTTCGTGCTATACAGCAAAGTGCATTTTAAATAAGTAATCTTCACAAAGCAAACCAACTTAAATACGGGCCACACAATTCTGGCAAATTGCCAAGTATTTTTCTTATGAATACTAATTTGGATTTACCACCACTGAGATTTTCAATTTAAAATCTGTACCAAACTTAGGTCAAATTTTGCACAGAGGGAGTACGAATCTCAAATGGAATAACCCACTAGGTTAATACATTTGAAACATGCACACCATCTTTTTGGCAAGACTCTTAAGTCTTTCACGAAGGGGCGGGGGAAAATTCAAAATGTATTGGTCTGTGGTTACTGTTTTAAGGTTTTCCAGATTTTAGCACACCCCCCATATAATAATAATAATAAGGCCAAGAAAAATTGTTCGTTTGCCCTCCGCGACCAACCCAAAAAACACGAAAATCTTGGGTCGCTTTTTTTTTATATTGTTACGTCGTAAAATATCAACACATTTTCACAATTGTGTTTCCCAAAATGTTTAGAATTGGTGTTTCAGGATATTTTCCGTGTTTTGAAGCCCATATTCCATCGATTGTTTAAAATACCAGTTCTTTTGGATGTGAAAAAAAAATGAGATCAACCTACCGACCCTGCAAATTTGCTTACCATTATGAAATACATGAGACTTATAGAATGCCTCTTATAAAGTAGCAAGGCACTGACAGAATGTGTAGATCTGGAAACCTGGAAAAAATCATCAAAATTCTTATTTTGGTATTTTGTTTTTTTTTTTTTTTTTTTTTTTTTTTTTTTTTTTTTTTTTTTTTTTTTTTTTTTTTTTTTTTTTTTTTTTTTTTTTTTTTTTTTTTTTTTTTTTTTTTTTATAAAACAAATCAAGAAAATGAGTTAAGCTTACCCAAATCACATAATTTAATGACCGGGACTGTCGTAATCTGTCATAATCGATGTTGTGCACAGTTGTAATAGTTTAATTAGTATGGACCTTTGACCTCGGGAGGTTCGAAAACAGAGTCCCCCTGCTTGTTCGTGTGTATTATTGGTAATTGATCAGCGAAAATAAGCATGTGTAAGGTGATTTTTGACTTCCCATTTTTGACTGTAATAAACGCCCTCCCTTTTGAAAAATACACCGCCCCCAGGGCATTTATTAGGAACAATACGGTAACCTGCAAGTGGTTGGCTTGAAATCTGTGTATTCAAGACTGTTATATTTCCCTCAAAATTTTGATTAAAATATTATTTTCTCAATTTTATTTGAGAAAAGATTTCTCACGGGAAAAGTATGTTGTTTATGATAAAAAAGAGAAAAGGGGATTCCCTAGAGTTGTTTATGCAAGATGCACCTGTTGTTGACAACTAGACAGGTGATTGGGAATTTCCCAAGAATGCTAAACTTAGTAACTGACTCAACTTGTTTAAATGCTTTGAGATCAGAACATTGCAGAATCTAGGGAAATCCCCCATAAAGTTATATATATGAAGTGATGTAATTCGGGTGAGGAATTCTGATTGGTCAGCTAGTGTAAGGTTATGTTTTATGCATGAGATGATGTATGATTATTGTTAGAAAGTGGAATCTATCTGTGAGTAGTTAAATACTATCACGGGAAGGACTCTCTGCCAGCTTCCACTTCTAACAAGTAGCTATAAGATAGCTAGTTTTACTCTCTGCATTGAGGAGCAGACCTGTAAAGTACCATAGTGCCAGGATTTAATTCCATGTGAGCAGAGTTGCTGTCATTATTCTACTGTCGTCTTGAAGCCGAAAGTGCTGGGAATAAAATAGGATTCCAAATTGTTGACAGATAGAAATTGTGGTGATTATCTTGACTGATATACTGTTTGAAGAGTGTCATCGAGGAATTATAATTTTAACCTTGTCGTCTTGAACTGCTGGACAAGTTTTCTGTCAGGACTGGATATTCCCAAGAAACCGAGGATTTTAAGCGTGACTTTGCATGCCTGTCATTTTTGAGTCTTCGCTGAGAGGACATCATCGTTGAACTGCAACGCCTCTTTTGAACATTAATATCAGTTATATCCATTGTGTATAATTGTGGTAAATTTTGATTTATGAATGTTTTGGACATACCAAATTCTTGACCAATTACAAATCATTAAAATCTGTATATTACATAACCTTAAGATCACTTGTGCCAAGGCTCATTTGTTTTTGTTTTGAAAGGTATCTCTGACCTTTGACGCCTACAGCCGTCATAACAATGACAAGCAGTATTCTACCTGATGCTTAATTTCTGTATGATGCGTATTCAAATTCGCCTTTCCCTAGTGAATAGCGAGATGTAATATTGTGTCACCATGACATTTACCTTTGACTTAAACAAAAACATTATTGATCTTTGTTTATCTGTATATACTGGTGTAAACTGCAAATCGGCGTACATTGCTGTATGTTGTATTTGCGGGAGACGGTATGACACGTTTCCTCAATACTTCATTTTTTTCACTATTTGGTGTTTTGTTTCCTGACATGAAAGTATTTATAATGAGTGTGTACATCCTTATCTTTGATTTATATGCTAAAAACATACATTTCTCCTTTTTATCCCTTGCATTATCGTTGCTTATCCCTTTAGAAGAGGACCTTACGAGATGAGCTAAATATCTTCTTCTCTTGCGTATGAGGCAGCATCTAACATGTAGAGCGTTGGAGCCAACTTACTGTTGGTTGGTTGGGGTTAGAGAAATTTTATGTCCACCGGCGCACGAAAGGTAGGGCACTCATTGAGAATGTGATCCGCAGTTCGTGATGGAGAGCACATGGAGTCTGGCGATGGCCGCAGCCCCATCGTTACCTACTGCTGTTTGAAACCGAACCGACTCCTGTGCGAATTGCCGTTTTAAGGTGCCCCATTCCTTGCGGGGAGATTGCTGCCAGTTGGTAGTTCTGTCTTAGGTGTGATAGGGAATTGGTCTGGTCTGGTTATCAAGCCAGGCAGTACCATGTCTGTAAGAATGTTGAATGGGGAACTGGCGAGTTTGCGCGTGTCGGCAGAACGGTCGGCGAGAGCACAGTCTCTGCACCGAGTTGGTGTGATTCTTTGACGTGTTATGCAGCAGGTGCTGGTTGTCCAGCAGGGCCTTATTTCACTGTTTGTGCGTGTGGTGTCCTCTCCGTAGTGCTGCAGGCATGCCTGAAGCACTGGTATGAATTCAGTGGGTATGAGGAGGCAGCCCGTGATGGTTCTCAAGGTCTCGTTGAGTACAGTTATCCAGCTGCTTTGTGTGAGAGCTGTTGCACCATGCTGGGGCGTCATATTCAGCAGTGCGGTATACCATAGCCAAGGCAGTGGTGCGTAGGTCGTTGGGCTTGCACCCCATGAAGATCCAGCAAGTCGTCACAGGAGGTTATTCCTTCGAAGATACCTTTGCACATACGGACTCGAGGGGCTGCCGGTATGTAAGCTGGTATGTAAGCTGCCGGTCCAGCTTGACTCCCAGGTAGTTTGGTGTAAGGATTGTTATGGCAGAGGCGCTTCCCATTGAGGTTGATTTGAAGCTGACTATGAGCCTCTTTGGTGTTGGGTGGAAGGCAGTAGCGGTGGTCTTGGCTTCACTCGGCTTAAGTCTCCAGGTCTTCAGATATGCTGCAAGTAGGCCCTGTCTGTAGTAAGTGTGCTTTCTACTTTCTGTCCAGTTGCTGTCCAAGTGGAGTGAGGGCAGATCGTCGGCATAGCATAATTGTCTAGATGTGTTTGAGGTAAGGGTCGCTGATATCACGTTGAACCGCATAGGAGCCAGTACAGATCCTTGTGGTACTCCGTTCCTCAACGACGCATGCGACTACTCTTTCCATCACTGGTCTTGAGATAAGCTACATTTTGCAAGCATGTTACATATGAATTGTACAAGGTACGATCCGGGATGGTCCTGAGAAACTTGGGTGTCAGGCCCGGTGCCACACGGTTTCGTATGCTGCAGTAAGGTCCACCAAGAGGACGCCTGCCTTACGGCGCTTTTCAAAGCTATCCTCATATCATTTGTGAGTTGTTAACATCTGGTGGACAGTGCTTCCGGCCACGGCGAAATCCCCTGCTTGTTCTCAGGCAGATGGTGTTCGACTACGGCTCCAGCCGAGCCAGGATCATCTCTCAAGGAGTTTGAAGGAGCACACATAGTGATATTGGGGGCGGTAGTTCTTAGGGTTGTCGACAGCTGTTTGGTTTAGGGAGTGCGTTGATAGTAGCTCTCCTCCAGATCTTGGGTAAGGACTGGTTGGTGAGGCAACAGTATAGAACCCGGAGCCATCTAGACATCGTGGGCCGCAACATAATGAAGACAGGTATCAAGGAGATTTTTAAATGCACAGCTTTTAAAAGTCTGAAGGAGATTTTGAAATGTATCCTGTGATTGATGGTCTTGTTTCAAGACGCTCGGCTATTGTCCCTTTCCGAGGTCCATCCCTCGTATATAATCATTGGTGTTCCCCCCACCACCGACACCACCTCGGACTTGCTTATCTGACCCATGCAACTCTTAACATGGGATATAAAAAACAATCAGCAATCTACCCCCTGGGCCTTAGCACGGCACCCATGCAAAATCTCCTCCCTCCTCCCCCCACCACCCCCCACTCCGGGCCTAGGCCGGTGCCCATGCGAAACCTAAATGAAAATGGTCTCAGAATTTAATATTATGTGCATGAATCACTCTTGCTTATGAATTATTACCGTTAACAAGTCAACACCACACCCGAATCTCCTCCCATTCGGCTTACTTTCCAGTACTCTTCCACTTCATTATATACAAAATATTATACCATACCATATATACAAACAAGGAACAAATGACAGGAACCATGCTCAGGGAGGGGTAAAGGGGGAGAGAAAGCTGAAAAAAGAGAACAATATAAATTAATGAACAAGAATAAGTGACGATAACCAATAAATCAGTGGGGCATGGAGAAGTGGAGAACGGAGGAGTGATGGGCAAAGGGACTTTTTATTTGGTGAAAATCGGACATTTCGTTCAAATGTTATGGTTGATCAAAGTGTACTGCATCGCACAGAGAAAGACAATTTTTTTTTTTTTTTATGGGGGAGAAATTTATTACAAAACGAACAAAACAAAAGCTACATTCACATTTAAAATATAGGACTGGAATGAATTTCAACCCTTTTTCCTTTACTTTTAAAAATGTTCTTTTTCAAGGGATCAATTTCTTATGTTTCGTATTGTTTTCAAGCAGCTACATTTACTTTGTTTTTCATTGTTTTTCAAGCAGTAATATTTAAGAGAATTACAAAAATAAATTAATTTGGGGTAAAAGTGAGAATTGATAAATTTACAATTAAAAATAAAAATTGCAATAATTAATTAATTTAATAATTGATTAATTAACAATTAAACACTTCTGGACCTTTATTGGCCTATATCTTTTTTGCCATTTTTTTTCCCCCCACTTATCTCAAAAACGGTTTGACCTATTGACGTCAAATTTGGCACAAAACTAGTTTAGTGTACATACTATGATCCTATGAGAGGATTTTGTATAAAACCCCTTAGTTTTTGAATTACATTGATTTTTGTATGCCACCAGCAGCAAAAATGATGAAGTTTGAACGGTTGCCATGGCAACACGGAATATCATTTTGGTAAACGCTCTCAAAGGATCACAGATCCTGGCCATAGTAATTGTTTAGGAAACAAACTATGTTAAATTTTTTTAGATAAATGGGGGCAAAATTGTCATTTTGAATTTCTGATTTTCTTGGTGCCGTGACCTTTGACCCCTGCTAATTAGCATACCAGAGGTCGATATGATCCGAGACAAATATATTTGAAAAAGGCTCATCATCCCGAACATTTTGGTATATCACTTGCTTGTTTTCAAAGAAACTATGTGCTGTGATTGCATAATATTGTATGAAAATGACGCCATGTCCCCCCCCCCCTTAAGTATGACAACGCATTTGGTCAAAATAACTATTGCTTTACAGTAGTTTGCTGGCGATATAATTCAGATTGTGCCTTGAACAAGGCTAGCGATTTATTGATTGATTGATTGATTGATTGATTGATTAATCAAGGAAGAGGTGCTTTTAAAGACAGAAAATTTTGAAAAGTGCCCCCCCCCCATGAGTTCACAAAGTAGTAAATTGATCAAGATACTGTGTTCACCTTGTGTTTTCCTTAAAGTGTGATATCCCTTCAAATTATATTGTTGCCCCAGCTTGCCCCAGCTTGCCCCAGCCCCCAGAGGGTGTATTGAGTCAATCCCACAATGCACCAGTTTTGGGAAATTTCACTCAATAGGGTCATGTGATCACACAAAAATCATATTCTCACCACATAAAATCTCGAGCCAACTTATATGCTCATTTTAACCCACAAAGCTATTATATTTAGGGAATTTTTAGCATGATTATGAAATGTCCTTTGGAACACTTTTTATCCTTAAGTACTGACATGTATTTAGTACAGTACAGTGTAGGCACATTGCAATGCATTATGGGATTGATTCAAAACACCCTCTACCCTAGCCATAATTGAGAAAGCTTGGTTATGCTACTGCATGTGCCAGAAAAGACCAGTGTCACTGAACTTTGTGTCAGGTCTTCCAGGATCAGTAACTAGTACTAATAGGTGTTTGTATAGCAAAAGCACTGGTAAACTTGTTTTAGCCCAAAGCATGAAGTGATGTCATCACTTGAAGTTAGCTGTCTTGCAAGCATACAGCACAAGCTGACTTCGTGAGCTCACAATTACCAATGCAACTTACAATGCAAATAGTCAGGTCTCTGTACTTTGTGAATTGATAAAATAATAGCTAAGGTACACCACAGTGCTGACCCAAGTGCAATAAGTGGCGCCAATTTGTGTGAAGGAACCCGTCAAAGAGGGCATACTTGTGGATAAAACCAAAAACCTGAATACAAAACGTGATCAGAGTACAATACTGGTTATGGGTACATCACTTCTAACTTCTGGCTCAACACGTATAGTAGGCCTAAAAATGTTTGGTTTGCCATAAATATTAGGGTTGGTATGTATGAGTTCTTTTTTAAGATTAACTCCACACTGCTTTTGCTCTAAATGAATACGACCCATGCGGGGTCGGGGTTTGTTAAGAATTGGCCCGATGTGGTTTCCCTGCCATGTCGTAAGAGGCGAAAAAAGGGGCCCCCTGCGGGTTCGGGGTGAAAGAATTGACCCGCTGTGATTCCCTGCATGTCGTAAGGAGGCGGACCTAATGGGACATCTAGTCAATAAAACACCTGACTACTAGCTCCAACATGATTATGGTTGAACTGTGTATATTGCTCGCCGTGAAACTCGTTTTAGATCCAGTTTTTAATTGTTTTAGTTATGATCATTTCTCTATACCAGTTTAATTTCTGTGTTTTATGATAGCGTAAACATAAACCATGGTTTTTTTTTTTTTAAATCATGGAGGTTTTTAAGCTGACTACCCCTAACAGAGATTTTGGTATGGAGTGTTTGTATTATTGTTTAATTCCCGCGGGTTCGGGGTTTAAGGAATTGCCCGATGTGGTTCGCTGCATGCGTTAAAAGGCGACTAAAAGGGACAACTTGTTTTTGCCGTGAGTTGCGACTCGTGTCGTCGGAGGAGAGAGAGGATCCTGACAGTTGAGGTGAAGCTGTGATGCGGTGCAGTGGAATCAATACACTGCTTTGGCCTCACATTCTCCTAGACGAGAGAGGATTGTTTAGTCCTGGATGTCAACCCCACACTCCATTGACCGGCTGGTGGCGTCTTTGCACCTCTAAAGACTCATTTTGTGATGATGTTTATTGGAGACATATTGGGTACTTATGTTACCCTTGGCTTACATAATTGCTTCCTGGGCCTTTAGCAGGAGGCTGATTAACAGGTCAATTGATGAGGGGACGGCCTTTTTTTCTTTGTTTTGTTTCCTTGAGTAGCCCGGGGTGGTATCTTGGCATAAGTGAGTGATGAATTGCCACTTACATGTATTGGTCCCTGGTTGGGCTCAGTGGTGGGTGGGGAGCTCTGGAGCTGAATCTCAAATACTTTTCATTATGGAATCTAAACAAACAAACCTGGACAAAAAATCCTGTTAAACGTAAAAAAGAAGATTGTGATCCGGATCCTGTAGTGGATGATTTATTGCCTCACTTGTTTAGTGATTGAAGGCACTTGAACAACCCTATCAAAAATCTTTCCCTTGCTGTAAGCAAGGTATTGAAGGCAGTGCTGGCAATGTGAGAAATAGTAAGAAACTCAGGTCTGGGGATATTGTGGTGGAGGTCGACCGGAAAGTCAGTCGGAAACTCAAAAATGACTTACATGCTGCCCAAGTTCCAGTAGAGTTACTCATCATATAACTCTTAATTCTCAAGGGTGTAATTAAAATGCCATTGATATTAAGAATTGTTCTGATGATGAAATTTTGGAGTGGGTTGGCATCTCAAAATGTCACCCATATCATAGAATCATGATACAAAGATGGTTTTAAAAAAAATCAGTACGGGTACGTTTATACTTACTTAATGCGCTAATTTTACCCAAGTCAGTAAAGTGGGTTACCTTCAGATGCAAGTAGAGGCTACATCCCTAGCCCTACAGATGTTTTAAATGTCAAACGTTTTGGCCACCTAATAAGGACCGAATCAGAGATTTCCTGAGGGAGGGCGCCCTCAATTTCCAAAAATATCATGTCTTTTTGCATGTACATAATGGGGGGGCTTTGTCCATTTACTAATCACTGTGTGAAAATTGCTAAGCTTAACGCATTCCTTCATATAGAAAATCACAAACTTTGTTATTAAAATTACGGATCCGGAAGTTTGTTATTACACAGTATCCTATGCGGACGTAAGACTACACATAAATGTTTACTGCATCAAAACGAAAAATCCGATTCATCTCAAATTCGGAATTGTGCATTTAGGTTACTATCTTTTAGTTTCTAGTTGACTATTTTTCATTATTACACAAAAAAAAAACATATTTAGAAAGCTCTGAGTCAGACTTACGACTTATTGTAGAAGGTCAGAAGGTTGTGAAAAGTGTGGCAAAGAGGGCCACAATGATCCCAATTGTAAGGAACTGCTAAATGTTGTGAATTGCTAGGGTAATCACTCGGCAAATTCTAATCCTGTCCTAACGGGGTTAGATAGAAGAAAAAGAAATCAAAAAACGAAGTGACAGGTAAACATGACTTAAAAATGCAGAGATACTCTTCGTTTCTCGGGTCACGATCAAAAGATTATGCTGATGTTGTGAAACGGGGCAAAATCATTCCTTCTAAGACCTCATTTTCACAAACAGAGCTTGTGTGGCCTAAGATTTTGCCCATCCTCAACAGATTTAGAAATTGTAAGGGAAAAGAACAAGTGATTGATAAGAAAAATTGAACTAAGATGACTTTGCCTTGTAGATTTGTAGTCTTTCTAGAATCCTGTAAAGAACCAACAAATCAAGTTCATTTAAAGGTGATCAGACTGTTAAGGCATCTACTAAACTCCGAAAGTAGATCTGCAGAAAAGAAAGAGACTACAAAATAAAAACTGGAGGAGAAAAATGCTAAAGGTCAACCTAGTTCTCTAAAGCCAAAGAAACTAGGTAATCCCAATAAATAAAACCACCTAATTCGGATCGGTCAAGAAATGGGTGGGTAGGCTAGGTGGTAGGTGTAATACTAACATTCTCCGTCATTAAGAATTCGAAGGGGATCGACGGATCCTATTCAGCTTATAACAAGTTTGATGCTCTTTTGTCAGGTGATGAGGAGCGCATGGACTGTTTTGTCTGGACACAACTGGAGCAAGTAAGTGTGGTAGGAAGAGGTCCTCTTAATTCGTTAAAAGTGACACATTCAATAAAAGGTTGCAATTCTGCAATGGAATTGCAGAGGGCTAAGACCCCAATTAGAAGAAGTTAACCGGCCTTATAACTGACCATAACCCATCTATTCTTCGTCTTCAAGAAAATCTCTTTAAAAGACAGTGATTCTAATAACGTTTGTTTTAAGGGGTACGAATCTTATAACAAAACAGCTGTATCCCAGGGATAATAGAGCTATTGAGGGTCATCTATACTGATTAAAGGCAGACTCAGAGATTCCAGAGGAGAGCGCCCTCGATTTCAAACAAATCCGGTTTTTGCAAATACATAATGCCTTGTCCAGATACTAATCACTGTGTGAAATAGTAAGCTCAAATCAAAGTCCTCATTATAGAAATCTCAAACTTGTATAAAATGCCGGAGCCGGAAATTTGTTAGACTAGTATGCCTTAGGCACTATGATACTACATATAAATGTTTACTGCCATCAAAACGAAAATCCCCCCCCACCCACCCCCAATCATCTTAAACGTTGGAATTGAGCATTTTAGGTAACTATCTTCAGTTCTAGTGACTATTGTTAATTAATACACGAAAAAGTATATTCCAAATCTCTGAGTAGACTTTAAGGGTGGAGTCTCTCATTCTGTCATACAACTTAATACCAATTGGAAGCAGTTGCTGTTAACGTTACTCTTCACCGCACAATAACCTGTTTGTTCTGTTTACATTCATCCTAATTATAAATTAGGTTTAGATGAAAATTGGATGATTGGTGGTAACTTCCTTTCCCTTCATTTTGGTGGTGACTTCAATGCATAGGAACTTTGGGTTGTAAGGATACCAATCGGTTGGGGTGTCAGGTAGCTCTTATTGGAGAAATCAGTATTCTTGTTTTGAATGATGGGTCTAGAGGACTTACATCATGACTGCGACTGGAACTCCATAAGCTATGATTTATCAATGTTCCCCCTACTATTTTATGGACCTATGTGGGGGAGTCATTGATGATCAGTGGGTAGTGATCATTTCCAATCTTAATAGATTTTAAGCCAATGCCTGAGAGCCGAGTTCCCGAAATGGCAAACTTCATAAGGCCAACTGGCAAGGAGTTTAATTATAGCTGTTTAGCTTTAATTAATAGGCAAGCTTTTGATAACATTGAAGATCCTCTTTCTTCATTCACTGACTTTGTCGATATAGCAATAATCAATTCCCAGGTCGTCTTCAAAAGCTTAGTAGCAAACACAAGCCATGGGTTTAATGCTGAATGTAAAAGGCGCTCGCTATTGATTGTCTCAAAAGTGCGTTACATTGTTTTTAAAAACGACCAACAAAGAACAAAAACTTAAGGAAAATAATCAAAGAAGCCCGTGTTGTGCTAAGGCTCGTCGCATTATTAAAAAAAGTAAAAGGAGTCTTGGAGGCAATATGTATCAAGTTAATTTAAACTCGGTTATTAAAAAGCTTGGGGATATGGTTAGGAAAATTACTGGGAAACAGTGAATATACCAGTCATCTTGACTCTGATAAAATCTGATGGTAAGTAAATGTACAGAACCGGGGGGGGCACTCTCAATGACAAGGGGGTATCATCCATGTCCAAGCAATCACCAAAAAGCACCCTAAATACGGATTTTCGAAGCTTGAATTTTCACCCCTAAAAACGTATCAGCAGCGCAATTAGCTGCCCTAAACAAGTATGATGGAATTTGCGCCCCTAAACAAAGATATTCAGTAGCGGCAAATTGTGATACCATAAACAAGGTATTTGTCTTTCTCCCTAACCCTAAAGCAAATCATGATTGCAATTTATTTACACTTATACGTAAAAAAAACCAAGTACCCTGTTTCATGTAGTGTATTTTTTGCACACCAGCGAGGCTTGTCTGAGCTTGGTTGTAATTCAAAAAATATCGGGGAAAGTTATTTTTTCTTGGTCAGGAATATCCGAGGAAAGGTATTTTAAAAATGGAAATGATTTTTGAGCCAGGGGGTTATCCAAAAATTTCAGGACGGCGGCCACTCTTCTTCGGATCTTCACTTTCCAAACGCACCATTTCATGCGAATTGATAGAAAGAAAATAATTGAAAAGTTGTAAGTGATTCACTATAGCCAAAATATAGGGTATGAGAAATGTACAGAGAATTCATATGTAGTAAGTGGCGCGGGAGGGTTGCTGCGGCTTCTCGCGCGAAGAGCGGAACCCATACCAAGCAATGTTTTCTTTTTCCAAAACACTTTTTCTCATGCAAGTTTATAAAAAACAATTTGATATTTGTAAGGGGTTTAAATTCAAATACATATAGGCCAATGATTGACGGTATCTAAAACATATAGTTCATGCATGTGAGGTTTTATTCGTGAACTGATCATTAAATTAAGGTTGTTCATGGAGAGTTCGTAAGCGGTTCGGTGTGGATCGCGGAAAACCTTGGGGTGGGTATTAGTCTTTCAAGACATTTTATGGGTCTATATGATCCGGGAGAATTCGCATTAAGAACGAAGCGATTTAAATTGGCATTTCCTTGAAAATTGGCGAATCCGCGCAATTATGCACCCAAATTTTTAAATAAAGTATGATTGTAATTGTGGGAACATTTTTTATATAAGGCTTTTTACATTGTGCAAAAATCAGAATTTTCACATTTTTGTAGGGACACCTATTAGGTGAAATATGTCAATGCACCTTTATTGACCTTTCCATCTCAAAATTTAAATTTTAATTTCAAAAAATGTTGTTTTTTTTAAAGAAAGGCTTTTAAAAATTAATGGTTGCTTGGGTGCATCCACACATGCACACGCCATACGGGAGGGGGTAAGACACACCAAAAAAAAAATTTCTAAAATGTATGGTTTAGTTTTATTACATTTAAGTATTCAAACTTATTACGGAAAAATAATATTGCAACAACACTTTATTACGTTTATGCACAGCATGCACACAAACATTTGTACAGCAAAAGAATAGGTTTAGTACGTTATCAAATCAACAAAATATGCCAAACTGATGACATGAATCAGAGGGGTGCTGGGAACAATTTTATTTGTAACAAAGTAAAGGTGTGAGAAGAGAATTGAACTCAAGAAATAGCTAAAATTTGTTTTAGTTTTTACGTTATCCTTGGAGTATTGAATTGGCCTGAAATTTAGACTTTATATAAATAAAATATTAAGATACCTTTACTAATTTAGCTAAAGGATAGATTTAATGACACCATATCATTCTATGGCCAAATTATAGTTGACGATGTTAACTAAAACGCACTCAACGTAATAAACGATAACGTAATACACAATAACATAGTAAACATTTTTGACCATTTTTCACATATCCCATTGACTAAGATGTATCTGATTGAAAGTTTATATAATTTTTGTGGTCGGAAAATAAGTATCTATGCCACTCTTGATCAATATTTATATAATATTGGATGGCTGAGGTTGATAACAGAAAATATCGCCCAAGCCTAGATCAAATATCGGGCGAGTCGAAGACGAGCCCGATATTTTCTTGGCGAGGGCGATATTTTCTGTTATCAGCCGAAAAAGGCCATCCGATATTATTATTATTATTATTATGCAAGAAGAAGCTGACTTGACAAAATTAGTTTTAAAATGGCTTCAAATCTAATCGTATTTGCTTGACGAGTTGCATGACCGAATGCCCAATATTTTTGCGTATTGTGCAGTGTTGGGCGGTACGCGCTAATTGCACTGTGGTATTGCACCATGGATGCATAATAATTAAATATCTTGTTTGGTTGCTGAGAAATGTGGATAACGTAATACACTTCCTTAAAAAGGTCGCATTTTTTTACAAAGTTCAACATTTCTTATACTTTTTAATAGTCATTGTGAGCTGAAGAAAACACTATTCCAACTGCTGCATTATGTTTACCTTGAAATAGGATGCACAAATCACAATCAATATCTTAGTAGAAGTTTTACCAAACTTAGGAACTGCTTTGTGAAGGATAACATAATAAACACGGTTTTCTCGGACATTATGTTTGTATTTCAAAAACATCATTACATAATTTCTACACATGTTTCACAACAAGAAACATTGATATTCAGAAGAATTCAAGCTGCTAAGTATTTTTTAAATTTTTTTTATAATTTTGATGTTGTGTTTCGGACATCAATTTTCTCCTATTTTTCGATGTTTGAAGGCAAATATCTCATAGAAAAGAAAACGGAAAGCATGGCAAACTATAATATGCCCAAATGCAGCTCAATGGCCCCTATCAAAATATTACCGTTTTGTTCCAATAAAGCATTGTTGAAAAGACTTATTAACCAAAGACACAAAATTTATGGAAATGCACCGTTTTCATGAAAATCGACCATACATACACACACAAAGAAGTATACAAATTACAAGTTTTTGCTTGCGTAACCTTTTTGTACAAGTTTTTGCTTGCGTAAACTTTTTGTACAAGTTTTTGCTTGCGTAACCTTTTTGTACAAGTTTTTGCTTGCGTAACCTCTTTGTACAAGTTTTTGCTTGCGTAACCTTTTTTTACAAGTTTTTGCTTGCGTAACCTTTTTGTACAAGTTTTTGCTTGCGTAACCTTTTTGTACAAGTTTTTGCTTGCGGAAACTTTTTGTACAAGTTTTGGCTTGCGTAACCTTTTTGTACAAGTTTTTGCTTGCGTAACCTCTTTTGTACAAGTTTTTGCTTGGCGAACCTTTTGTACAAGTTTTTTCTTGCGTAACCTTTTTGTACAAGTTTTTGCTTGCGAACCTTTTTGTACAGTTTTGCTTGCGTAACCTTTTTGTACAAGTTTTTGCTTGCGTAACCTTTTTGTACAAGTTTTTGCTTGCGTAACCTTTTTTTACAAGTTTTTGCTTGCGTAACCTTTTTTTACAAGTTTTTGCTTGCGTAACCTTTTTAAAGTACAAACACACTTGTACATTTTACTAAATTTTGTATTTCTACTTGTGTAACTTTTGTAAAATTACCAAATAAGCCATTTATACCCTTCTACCCTGCTGTAAAAGACCATTTCTGTGGCAAGACAAAAAAGGTGCAAGATAATTTTGCACACAAAAAAGGCACACAAGTACACTGTAAAAACAGTTCTGGACAAACATTTATATGGCCAAATATTAATATTTGAAGAACATGTATTGATGTGCTTAGATGATTAAATGCTAAATGTTAACCCTCTGGGCACTATACCACCTATGGTACAGTATGTCTAATTGGCTCATTACAGGACACTAAATGAGATATCCCTCTGAGTAACCAATCAATATAGTGCTTTTATATCTCTGTGTAAACCATACCAACATTCTTAGAGCATCTTTGATTTCCCTAATTACCAGGGGTGGCACTGGTCAAACTTAGGAGGGACAATACACGATTCACTCATGTGGGTAAAAAAATCCTAATTTTAACACATTTATTGCTTAAAAACCCCCTTTTTTTTTTGTCCTGAATTTTTTTCCTGAATTTTCCTAGATAACCAATAGATAGGAACATAGTGTCTGTGGGGCGAGGGGGGCAGAATTTGGTAAACACTGTTTTTAAAGTGAATTATCACCCCGGATTATCACTGTAACACACACATTCGCATTCACAAATCACTAATAAACAAGAAATGATTAGATTTGAACTCTATGTAAGAATGTGTTTTTATATCAGTGCTAAAATAGATGACAAGAGCACTAACTTTAACTATATTGAAACCCAATGGCCTCTTGAAAACAGACATGGGAGTATTTTCAAGACTGCTGAGGATTTGATATCATTGTGTATTGTATTCTAAGAGTAGTAGGCAAGCATCTGTGTAAACAGATATTAAAGATGAGACTTGAGCCACCCCCATGATGTTGGGACGTATTGAAACGGGACAAAACGTGAATCCCATGCACATGGCATTGTGGTACGACCTGCCCTACAATTTGTGAACGATTTACGCAAATTGCACTAAATATGTACATGGAAAAGGGACTTGTTTAAATCCATCCAATTTGGGAAATAAAAGGGTATGAACTATAAAAGCTGTTATAACTTGAGAAGTACATTATAAAGATGTTGTAAATTCATCGATGAGGCCTAGACTATTTGACAAGTTGATCAAACAAATCTCTTGTTTGTATGACCATGTATCCAGGGTTGAGGCTTTACACACACATAACAGCTGCATAAAACACTGATTTGACCTAATTTCACCAATATTGTGCTCTTTTAATAGGCAAACGTGGCATCATTTGGCTAAATTTCAGTGGAATTGTTTTGAATTTTTTATATGCAAATGAATTTTGCCTTTAGTTGGGGATTCTAAAGGAGTGTGATTTTATTTGGTCTGTTGTTTCTGTGACCCAATTGAAACTTCACCTATTCTGATGCAGCTAGCTCAACCATTACGTGTAAGATGAATATTAAAAAATAATGGTTTTCATGAATCTAGAGATCACTTTAATGCCCTGAATTATTGGTTGGAAGAGGATTAACATAGTGAATAATACTGGAATAAGTTTCCATATTTCATACGGTTTGTGAGAAATACAGATCTTAGATACTTTTCTTCTTATTCTCTGTGACCAACATCTGGACGTGATCAAGCTAATTGTCGGTCACTGATCTGAGGGCGCATTGCATCCATCCCATCCCACAATGCACCAGTTTGGGAAAATTTCACTGGAATATGGTCATGTGATCCCACAAAAAATCCTATTCTTAACACATGAAAGCCCACAAAGTGCTATTACTTTGGTATTATGATTATCACATGTCCTGTGATTCCTAAACTTTTGGAACACTTTTTATCCTTTAGTGCTGTTGTGTGTTTAGTACAGTATAGGCACACTGCATTATGGGATTGGTTCAACACACCCTCTTTTCACTGATATATATTTTGAGATGTAGCCAACTCTTGTGTATTTCATAGTTCTGAGTGACATTAAAATTATATTCTCTGAACTGTAAGTCCAATTGAGATTACAGTTTTCAGCAAAGTGAAACCCATCAACTGAAATTGAAAACTGAAGTTGGGATTTTGCTTGAGAAATTTGCTTGACCGCATCGCCTATTGGCTGATGAGGAATGATTTTACAGCAAAATATAATTTTGCAACTGTTTTGAGATACCATTTGGTGTGATTTGAGGCATTTTGGGGAATTCACCTTCAATTTTTTTTTTAAAAATCTGCATTTTCATGTTTTAGCTATATACCTACTGGAAACAAACTTGATTTTTTCCCTACTCAAGCATTATGCTTTCATTTTGGTAGTCTATATGTCAGTGTTACATCGCCTACACAAAAATTAGCTCCCATTAGGGTACCCTTCCTTTTTTCCAGGTAGGAGGTACCCTTTAGGTGTGTATTTCATTTGACATCACGGTAGGCATTGGGTTGTATACTAAAATAATTTCTATTGAAAGGGGCTGTTGACAAGCTGACTTTACCCAGTATTTGGCCATGCATGCTGTTGTGATTTTCTACCAAAGATCTCTTTATTGTCATAATTGTTTTCCCTTGTATTATGGCATCAGACAAGATGGAATACAAAGAACTAAGTATGGTTTCTACACCAGCCTGCCACTTCGTTGGCTGCATTTGCAGAGATACTACTTAAAACAATAGTAGCACATTTTTTGAAAGGTGCCCATAATTTTCCAATTTATGAGATTATGCACAGTTGGGTTAGTGATTGTCTAGCCTAACTAGCTTGGAACAGTAATGCTCAAAAGTGTGCATGCATCAAAAGAAGGCTCATGAAAGTCAATTCCAGGTTTATCGTTACCTTTTTTCCTGGTTGATAAAAATTAAAAATCACCAAAAATAATTTTGATCCAATTTGATTCAAATGCATCAAAATAATGCTATTGATGAGTTGACTTTTTCATTTTTCATTATTTCATCATATTTCATTATTGACTGAAATGTGTGCAAAATGAAAACAAATGCGCTAAAGAAATTTTCTCAAAAGGTAGGGCTGCAGAAAAAAGCCTGGTTTTTGCTTGAATGTTATAGTTTTACAAACAAAAATGTATGTTACCAATTGCTAAACCTGGTGAAAATGCCAATATTTTGAAAATAATGAATTATTGGCAATCTTGAATTTTTGACGTGGGTATTTCTAGTCTCAAAAAAGCGATACGGGCAGGTAACGATAAACTCATAATCAATTTTCATGTGCCTAAAAGAAGGACATTTGTAATTAGATTAGAGGACCCCACAAGTTAAAAACTATGAGAAATCAAAGTTTCCACTAATTGATTTAATTTCACATGTATTTATCATTTGTTCCTTGAGTTGCATTCCACATTGAGTTTTTGAAGTCAGAATTGATGTGAAAAACAATAATGTTTTGCCTTGTCTATTGTTGAACTATTGTTTACTACAACTTTATAACATCTTCTTTCAGATGTAATTTCAATCACTGGGGGGGGCATTATGGTCATAAAGAACTGTCTATGACTGTCACACCTCCATCTGTCTTAAGAAGTAGTTGACTGTACACATGAGCTACCGTCATTGGGCATACTTGTTTTGAGAGATGTTTTTGTTGATTTACCTTCCAGTGAGGCTCACAGGTCAATGATAACCAGGACATCTCTTCATCTGTAATTATAGTAACTTTTGGGAAAATTAAGTTTGACATTAAGAATTGTTGACTAATATTTAGATTTTGCCATCTTGGATGATAGCTCGAGATGACAAATGATCCACTCCACTACTTCTCCTGTGGAAAGATAGTATACTCTGATCCCTAGGGTGCAAAGTTCTGTTTTTATGTGTTCAAGATAGGAAGCAAAATTTATTTATTCTGTGATAAAGGCTATCCATGATATGTAAACAACCTATTTTTTGTTATGTTGTGCCCAAATCTTTGAACTACTACTAGTCACAAGGATTGAACCAAATTGCCGACATTTTGCAACGGGAGCCAGCGAATTATCTGCTTCGTGTATTGATAAGATACAGTGGCGAACCAGTGGGGGGGCTGGCGGGGTGTGGGCAAGTGCCCCCCCCCACCCCCGAACATAAAAAAATCTTGAAGGGTGCCAAAAAATGGGAAGGAAAAAAGGGAGAAGGAAGAGAAAAAGAGAAAGGAAAATAGGGAAAGAGAAGAAACAAATGGTAAAAGAGGGAAAGAGAAGAAGAAAGGGGGAAAAAGGAAAAAAAGCGGAAAAGAAAGAGGGAAGAGAAAGGGAAGGGGGAAAGTTGCCGCCCCGACTGCCCCCCCCCCCCCCACAGGGGCATGTGCCATTATGAATCTCGTCAAGCTGATGCAAGTTTTTGCCAATGCACGAGAATTTAAAATATGCAAACATTAACCTAATTCATAAATTGAGAGCGTGTGGCCCACTGGTTAGGGTATTAGCCTTTGATGCTAAAGGTCCCTGGTTCAACTCCGGCGGGACCACTTGCAGGGATTTAATCGGTTACTAAATTCTGAATTTGATCTGTACAAGAGCTATTGATTGAAATTGGAATTAGCTCTCCCCATGATTGCAGTTGAGACTTGAACAAATGAACCATGAAAAACCCGTCCTTCGGAGGGACCCTAAGCTGTCTTCTTCCCATGTACAGAGAGTCATAGCTGTGCATGCACATCAGTCAGTGTCGAAAAAGAGTAGAGTGATTACCCCTGGCTGTCCCAATTCCATCCCTGTAAATGGACCCCAATGGAAATAAGGTTCCTGTAGAAGCTTTCTTGGGCTATCCAGGACATTGGCCGAATAAATCAAATCAAATCATTATGAGTTACAATAAGCTTATCTACCAAGGACACAGTTCAGTGGGTTGTACTTGTACATACATTGACATGAACTGACCTTGTGTGATCTGGGTATCATATATCATACCAAAAAAAACCGGGTGTATGTCCTAAATACATTGGTGAATGAAAGCTACTGAACTGTGCCAAGGGAATTGAGATTTTACTAGCTCATAGTGAATGTTATTATTTTACAAAAAATCTGAACATGCCATAAAATCCAATTCAGTAATGTTTCTAAGAAAAGATGCACACACTCACGCATAAAATGAATTGATCCAACATCGCATGTAAAAGTTCTAAGCATGCCGCTGCGTATGCTCATTAATACAAGTCACTTTTGTCCAATCATATTTCTTCTCTCATAATAAAAAAATATTAATTTAAATTTGTATTCTTGTAAAGAAAGTCACTGATACTGATAGTACCTTTAACCTGTGATTGCTGTGCAAAGCATCTTAAAGGGTGTAACGGAGCGCTTTTCAATTCATCCAGTATTGTCTGTGATATGTAGTGTTCATTACCTGCACAAAAAGTGATCTCGGCATGTTTTTTCAATCATTCATTGTCCAAAGCTCAGACCATTTGAAAAGTTTTTCGAAATATACTTCTTGCCTAGGTCTGCTCTTTCATTTATACCTGGCTTGTAAAAAGCATGCAAAATGCTGAGATTAGACCGCACCGAAAAGAACCCCGCCAAACCCAGAACCAAAAGTTCGTTTTATGGATTTTCATGGGCATGCATTGTATCTGGACACGACCACAATCAATATTGCAGTTAGATTTTCTCATGCCGTCATAAATCAGAATAAACTTTTCTTTGTGTAAAATCAAGACAAACGCGTATTAGGGACGATGTCACTTGATACTAGCATTAATACCAGTGACAATGCGCCGGTAAAGATTCTTCGCTCTTCTCACGACCCGTCAATTTCGCCAAAAACACCGCTCATTAAACACATTATTCTATGCATCGTAAAACGTTATCAATATTCATACCCTCCGTAACAGGCCTTATCGCAATGCCAAATTTTACGAACAACTGGCAAATTCTCCGAAAAGAACCCAGAAAAACGTATGACCCCAAATACCAAACAGCATGGGCTGCAATACCATCCACGGGATATCGCGATGTTATTCCTATATTTACCTATCGGTAAATTTATTCTAACTGTGTCCTTTTGTTGGCCACGCGCACTCTGTCAATCGGTAACAGTGTGCACTAAGACTGCGATTCTGGGATTCACGACGGTTATGGAATGGTGTTTGTATGCTACATATATTAAATCCGAACAAAAATTGGTGATGTGTATATGAGGCAAGGACTATAGCGCAGGCAAACTCGGATTCCGCATTATACATGAAGACGTTCCGCTATGGGCAATATAGGTAGGCTCTAAGGCCGAGCTATATTGAGACATCTGAAGTTTTATGTATGAAGGAGAATCTTTCTTTGCTTGTCAAATATGATAACTCGACAAAAATTCTCTGCCTGCCGACAGAAAGTGTGTGGTTCGGTGTGATTCTATAAGGCCTATAGACCTTATCATACGTGAGTCTGTATAGTAAAACTGTAATCAAGATTTGTGGCCTTTTTTATGATAGGTTGTCAAGCGTAATTATTCTCGCAGATTATTGGGGTCCTCCCATGCACCCCCCCTTAAAGCTAAACTATTTCATCTCTTCGAGCATTTTGGTGTTACCAAATAATATTGTCACAAGGGGTCTTTTGGGCGGCTACTTGGATTAAGAATGGATTAAATCTACCGAATTAGTTCAATTTAGTTAAAAATGTATCCAGATGATTCATCTCATCACAAGAAATTCAAAAATATATAGTTTGGCATATCTAACATGTTCTGTTTACAGAGATACGTATGAAAATCTGAATAATGGTCATGTGACACACTTGAGTTGGTCATTTAAAGACACTATCAGTGAGTGTGCAAATCATAAATCAAAAAAATCATCAAAAATCAGATTTTTTTGATTTTTTGGAACAAGTATAATATCCTACCCATACCTCAAGTGGATAATCCCAGAGCAAACGATAAGGAAAATCTATATGTGATCATTACTGGCCCGTAGATCGGACATACTACAACTGTAAATGCATGGTAGTGCCATATCTCGGAACATTGCTTTTTTCTGTTCCTTTCTGTACACTTTGCAGTTGGAAATATACCTAATGGAGTCCTTCCAGACTTATCCTTCACTTTTAAGCTATTCTTAAAAAAATTAAAATATTTGTTTATCTTCTGGAAAAATCGAGCTGATAGTGTCCTTTAAGGGTCCCTTTGTCAGATGCTGTCACAACCTTACAAAATTGGTGTCACTTGTCGGTAGTATGAGCATGAGCATCTGGACTTTTGGGGTTTACAGTTACTACGATGTTGGCTATTCTATGTTCGTTTATTATTTTGGAAATGTTGATTAAGTCCCTAATTCCAATCAAACTGCAAATTTTATAGAGCTACTGTAACAAAAAAACCCGAATGTTACCACATCATTGACGTACCTAACATTTTAGATAGTGGTAAACTACCTTTTCTGCTGGATTGCTCAGTTCAGTAGCCCTCCAGTTGACACAAAAGTGTCAAGATCCTAAGCGGATTTGGAAGGGTTTGGGCCAGTGATGAAGTAAAGTGCAATGAGCTTTCTTACTTTGTTTTCACCAATATCTCTGTAACTGAATAGCAACAAAATATCACTGAATATGCCAAATTAATAGTATTTTTCGATTTCTTATTGAACATTTGAGATCCTTTGTCCAACTAAATCAAACCAGTTTAATGAGCTAGTCCTTCAGATCCAAGGTGACCGCCAAATGGACCCCGTAGGACAATATTTGAATTTTGGTAACATAACAATTTTGTAAGAAAGTAGATGTCGTAGATATTCTAAATCATATAGAATTTTGAGTTTTAACACTTAATTGCCCAAGGGGGGGGGTCTAGGGACCCTCCAATTTGTTTTCGGTCGCTGCCGCTTTAAAAATCGTGGGAGGTATTTTTGCGCACGAAATTTTTTTTCTAACTTTTAAATGCGCTTCTTTTCATACCAAAAAAAATTAAAATCTTGCCAAGCCGTTTGATAAGATGTTAATTAGTGGGTTCCACATGGACGCAAAGCCCCCCCCTAGGACACTAACGAAAGTCAGAAACTGATAGAATATTAAAAAATCAAGAACCCAAAGCAATTTTTTTTTGCTGATATATGTTCCCACATACATGTAAGGTAACAACATTTTGATAGCAACATTAAAATAACTATAATTTCGCGGTTCCCGGCTTTCGCCTTTTCCGCGGGTAATTGTGGGGTTGGTTTGGTTCCTTTTGGAACCTTATTCGGGAGAAGGAGCTAAAGGCGTCTTTGGCGACGGAAAGTGGGGGGGGTCTTTTGTTTGTGGATGAACATTTCATTTTTTTTATGTCTTTGTTGTTGCTGCTGTTTATTTTTGTTTTAATCAGGTAGGGATGTGCGGCCCTAATTTCCGATTTCCGTAAATGGGTGTCTGGGAACTTGTGTCCGCAAGGTGAGGGTCTATAGAACTGAGAAAGGGTTTTGTGGCAATTTTCCGGATTATGAGCCGAATTTGCTAACCTTGAGCTTTTGGGCAAAAGTTTAACCAAAAGGAGAACCTTAGAACTGAATTGTACTTCAATCGGGGTCTCGGGACACAGTAAACTATTAAAGATATTGTACATTTTACAAGATTCATAGCTGGCATTCTGAACCAAAATAGGTAAACATTAACCTATACTCTAAAGAAAATTAGAATTAAACATCTATGGGAAATGTGTGTATTCTGATGAGTTAATATAAACGCTTGGAATATGTAGGGATAAAAAAGAGCAGATGACCACACCAGACCGTAGCAAACTTGCAAATAATTTAGACCAGCTTTAAATATAATTTACTTATTATTACGCTAGGCCTATTATAGTGGTAGAATTAATAGCTGCCGTGGTATATACTGTAAATTATACACAAGTACAAAGAGATAAACGGGAACACACAAGCAAAGTACATGTTACTGTACTTCTATAGTTACATTCTTAACACTCCAATGGATAACGTGTGTTTATAACATGCATATGTGTGTTGTGTGTGTGGGGGGGGGCTCCTCTAGCAGTACATCCAAAAATGCATACCCATGGATAATTCGCAAAACTCGGCACATGCAGCTATATATTTTGCTCTAAGACATTACTATTAGTGACAGAGAAAAAAAATAAAAATATTGATCCGTTTGAATTAGGGAGTTCATTTGGAACTGAGAAGTAGCCATTTTTTCCGCTTTCTCCCAGTGGGATTCACTATACAGTTTAAAAACAAATGGCCTTTTTATGAGTTAAGAGGACACTATCATTAGATCCCTACGAAAAGGCAACTATGAAATTCGCAGAAATAGGCTTAACAATGAAAAGATGCTAGTCCTGTACACTCTCATAAAGTTATCTTTTTCCATCTGAAAATTGACAAAAAAATAAGAAAAAGCAGGGTTCAAGATACGAATCTCAATTCAGGTTTACGTGATGTTATTAGTAAATGTGGTTTTTTTGTACGTGCGCGGAGAGAGCTGGACAGTCATACCGTCTGACTAAAAAAAATATCAAATTATTTTGGCCCTTATTGCCGTTGGCTTTTCGGGCCCGTGCACTTGCAGGTATGTTAGTACAACCTGAATTTGTCCACACATCCCAGGAAAAGCCCAGATTGTTGAATGATTTTTGTTATTTCGATTTTCTGTTTAGCAAATCACTGATAGTGCCTTTAACGAATAGACCAATTAATATATCTACCAAGATTGGGTTTCTGGATAACTTTTTAGATTTTTGTGGTGCCCTTTCACGGTACATAATATTTCCCCATTCGTTGTACATGGAAATTAATTAACAATCAAATCATTCTTTGTTGTTCATCATAGAATAAGACGCAAAAACAATATGATATAATTAGTAAATAATAGATTACAGTGAAAGTTATCAGGTTTTAAAACATGTCAATCATTGTCCATTGTTAGCCTCTGGCTTATACTATTAAGCTTGTCTAATTGTCTTTTTAACATGTGAAATATAACTGATTGATTAAAAACAATAGAATTACTATTGATAAACCAAAATAGGTACTCCGTAAATGATGTCAAATTCACATTCATTTTACAACACACAAACGGCACACATACAACCCAAATACGGGGCGCCCAGGACGGCCAAACCCTCTGCTAAGTCCCGACGCCCCCCCCCCATTTCCTTGACTTGGGCTTCTAATTCCTAAGTTTTCTCGATAGATTTCCTATTGATTCAAATCATTCCTTCTCCTTCTACAAGTCCCGTTTCTATCATCCCTACAAGTCCAGGCATTTGCGTGTCGAACTAAACAAATAAGTTTAAGTAGACAAAATGCTACAAGACAACTCGCACGACGATGAAAGCAATATGAGGGGCATCCCGCCCTCATAATTAACCCTTCTGTGCTGAAAACAAACAATTCATTGTGACTTGCTAACCCGTTACTGTACAAAGTCTATGTGAAAATTGAATGTTTATTTTGCAAAAGCCCCGTTAAAATACAGGATTCCTAAAACTTCAAGTTATTGTTAAACTATATGTCCTTTGGGTTTCTAGAGTAGATATCAACATAAAATAAGTTTTCAAAAAGTTTGATGTAAGCGCAAAGAGGTTCATTTATTCAGTCTTTTTGCCCATTTTTTTGTGGTGTTTGACAACCATATTTTGCCCGTAATGTGCAGCTCAATAACAAGTTTCATTTTTGATTGCTGGATTTGGGTTGTCTTATGACCCTTCACATTTGTATAAAGTTCGTACAAAATTCTCTCGTTGAAAGTGGGTTCCTTGGTGGCGCCCAACGAAGTGAACCACCCCTTGGTGCAAGCTAATGTTACAGTGGGGAGCATTTGAACCCCATGTAATCTTCTAACATATAGGACCTATTTTATTAGACTTTAGGCTATTATCGAATTTGGCGTCCAAAAGCAATTCATGACCCATGAAAAGTATTGAAAATTGTTTGGGGCCCAGTGAGTCACTGCCTAAGGTCCGAGATAAGGTTTCCTGAGTAAAACTGGCCCTACAGGCCAGTGAAGAAAAAAAAATAAATCAACCAGAGATATCTGATAGGTTTAACTATCCTTCCCTGAGTTTAGGCAACCTCTTCGAAAAGCAAGAAGAACAGGTGACGAGAACATTTAGTGGTATCGGCTCGGCCCTATTTGGTAAAATCTTTCTATAGAAAATAATTGAGATTTGCAAGCACCGGGGTGGGGTGGGATTTCCATTTTGGAATGACGCGCATTTTTTTCACATGGTTGTCGCCCAAGGACCCCATATGTTTTTGAAAAATATTCACCCAAAGAACCCATATTTTTTGAAATGTTACCACTCACGCACCCAAAAGACCTCTATAGTTTGAGGAGAAATGTTGAATTTTGCAACAAAGACCGCTATTATTGAATTGGTTTTGCAAAAAATCTCACACAAAGACCCCATAAATTTTAGGAAAATTTGAAGCAAAATTTGCGAAAAATGTAAGTCCAATTTTCCGTCCAAACATCGAACCACATTTTTGATTGAAAGCCTGCAAAATTTGTGTTATAGAAATTTGGACGCAAAGTCTGTGTATCCTGGTATAAGACTGTGGTTCCCTTTTTCGCCACAATTGGTATAGATACTTCAAACTCCTTGGAGGCAACGTCCGCTACTCAAACCCAACCGTTGTAGAACCTCTCCCGGCAACCGCTTGCGATGGTGTACGATAAGCAGGGTCCGGGAGTTGTCTCTATATTCTGTGGAGCATTATGGGTTTTTGTTGATCCAATGCATGATCAATTGTAATAGCTTTGAATTGATCTAGTCCTTATAATGTTTTCCTCGTATATTAGGCAACGGTACATGATAAATCTCAATAATTTGCATAGGCTTAGTAAGTAGCAATGTGAGAATTCCGAATTTGCCCCACCAACAACTGTGCAGTATTATTGAGGAAATCATGAATTTAAAGTGCCCACCCCGTTTACCATATTTTTTCTGTGTCGCGTCGGAAGGCTATTACCAACATATTTTAATTGCAAAAATTTCATAATTTGAATCCGACGTATATTTTAATGTGAGCGTATGTATGTGTGTTGTGGTGTGTGTGTGTGTGTGTGAACGTGTCCAGGCATACATTGTGGGCGTTTTGCAATTATAAAGCTACATTGTGGTGCGGTAATGTGCATTGTAAGGCAGGGGTACCCCCACATGATGAAGTGGCTTTAAAACGTCTAAAATTGACATTGTGAGTGGTAAAAAAAATATTTTAAAAAATACTCCCACCATGAATGTGTATGTTTTTTGTGTTGTGTGTTAAGTGCCCCCTACCCCACACAGAGACACACACACTAGGATACCCATACTCCCACAATGCCATTATTATAACTTATAAGTCAAAACCGCCACTTTTGAAATGCTTCTACTGATAGTTTTTCCCCAAAGTGGATGTTTGATATGTTTATAAAACACATTCGCCTGGCCTACATTGAAAAAATTGCAAAAATATTGGTGACGAAGTATATTAATGCCGGATTTTGGGTTTTTTGGGGACTTCACGACCCGTCTATTTGGTTTAAAATCCATAACAAACACAAAAGACATAATTTAGCAAAGTACCGACCAAAAGGCGCCAGCTGCGACAAAACCCGCTCCCGAACATGTACCGTTTGACAACACTAATACTTAACTTCTAAGCAAAAACAACTTCAACAGCGGCAAGCCAACTACAAAATAACAACAACCCAAACCACAACTCCGGGGATACCCTGTGTAACCTTAAATTGGGGGCCCTATTTAGAAAGTGACACCACAATTGAGAGTACTAAACTACACCTAGCATTTATATAGAAGGTCAATACTAACTACCAAAGATGTCAAACCCTTTTTTCTGAGTGGTAGGGGTGGTTGGGTACCGCTTACGTTGACCTGGTCCCATGCTGGCCTTCCTCTAATTGTGGTCCTTATATGGTCTACTGTATCATTCGAGCCATTCGCATTAAAGCCACTATCAGCGATTTCTTCAAAATGTAACACACCACGCCCCCATATTTTCATCAAAAGTCCATTTGATTTGCACTGTTAATTGGAACTTTTTTGTGTACAAGACACCGTAATTGGTGGAGAAGCTTAACACGCCGTGGTTTGTTCAAGAAATGATTGATTTCTATGGCATTGTTTAACATAAAGTTGGGATCATACGCCTTTATATTAAGTAAAAAACAGTCGTAATGGCATCGTCAATAACCGGTGTTTTTTTCTTTAATGCTTTAGTGTCTGGTTTTAACAAAGAAGTTGAGTATTTGAAAAAAATGACCGTATAGTGGCTTTTTAAACTATTACGATTTTGCAGTGGTGGTGTCAGCATTTAAAGATTCCCAATGTTTTCGTTTAATCGAAAGGTAAGACTATAATATATCTGACAGTCTTAGTTTACTTAAATTTTAGGCATGCTAATCTCATTTTTTTTGAAAGTGTGTTGTAAGAACAAGCTGACTGAACTCTACATGCTCGTTCGGGCCCATCAGTAAATAATGGGACAAGGATAACTATAATTTACTTGTCTGACGATCCCTTCACTTCCTAGATGGAATATATGGGAAATATGCTGTAGGCCTTTCCAAAGTCTAGCAAGTCATTTCGAAGGTCCAGACATTCTAGTTCAATGGCATACTAAAAGTCACTGACCTATAGCTAGGCCTACAAAGGGATTATATACACAAAAGTTAACAAATTCATATCATAGTAGGCCAATGCCTCTTTCTTTCTAAGAAAACTAGAAATAGAATTTCAGGGCATTTAGATGTGAAATCGCCTCAAGTAGTCTTCCTTTAAGCGGATATAAACTGGATACACGTACGCCATGTACCCTGTATATTCTTTATAAAAAATGTGGAATAACAATCAAATTTTGAGGAAATATATATTTTCATTTTTATTACGTCAGTATTTGGCGGCCATTTTGCATTTTCTCCAATTGGGCTTGTGGGAAAGAACTGGATGATGTTAAGTTATGGAAAAATTG
Source organism: Ophioderma brevispina (assembly GCA_023653785.1). Lineage (NCBI taxonomy): Eukaryota > Metazoa > Echinodermata > Ophiuroidea > Amphilepidida > Ophiodermatidae > Ophioderma > Ophioderma brevispina. Next base: position 2,910 of record JAMKCH010038937.1, on the reverse strand, counting down.
TCAGCTTCAAGGGACGGTATATAAAGTAAGTCGGTCTTTTAAAAGTACTAAAAGTAGGGAAATGCATGAATTACAAAAATAAGATGACAATAGGTTGCATTGGTGGCCATTGATTTTTTTTTATCTTTTGGACCCCGTTGCATTCAAAATTCAGCAAAGCAACCGGCATTTTCGTAATCAGCACAAAAAATCAGTCTAGAAAAGTTGTTTGAAATGCTTCTACTAAAAAATGCCTGTACTTCATTAATTAAGCATCTTTTCGAGAATTTCGTCTAGTCTAACAATGAAATATTCAGATGAATGCAGCTAAAAATAGCATTACGTTGTTAGTTTTCTTCAAGAGTTTTTAGATACTGGGCACTGTTAAAAAAAAAATGGTTAAAATAATTCCAATAGGCCTATATATATAACTTTAAAGTAACAAAACACCCTTTGATGTTAAAATCCACATCTTTTGAGACTGTAGTGAATGAAAATACGCAAAAATGAAAATGTGAGAATTCCCGTGTTGAAGTGGCTTACAGTCACTTGAAAATAGGCTCATCAATATTCGCACAAGTATTTCAGTTCACTGACAAAATCTGGACCTTTCACGATCGCTTTGTTCAACAAGACTTTCTTTATAAATGTTTCGATGAATACTTTTACAATATCGAATCTCCTGCGCTCTAGACACACTTAAATCTCAGAGTTAACTTCTTGTGTATACAATTAAAATACAATGTTCAGAACAAAATACGTTTTCCGAAATGCAACACTGGTCTGTGCCATAATGGGTGTGATACTTGAAACTGCACCGACATCATGTGAATAATTCATCAATCAGTTAATTGTGTTCTAAAAATAATTTGAAGCAATCCTAATCAAGAAAAACAAACTGGTTAGGACCCGGGAAAAATATTTACACAAACCTTGAGAGTACTTTGCAAGTATTGACCTTGGAACGTCAAACAGTCACAATAATATGCACCTTGCAGACAAGGGCTGTCAGATCACAGCGTGACCCCTGTGAGTGAAAGTTTGGCAATAAAACGAGCACCGTTCAGACAGCGCTATAAACAGAGAAAATCGCTGGCCCGTTATATTCCATGTCTCCGCCCACTTTGATCTGCATATTAAGTAGGGAAAAATAAAACGCAACTCTCGCCGTTTTTTCACCGTTTTTTCACTGCTTTAACCGTTCTTTCTGAACGTGGAGTTCACCGTTTAAAACGGTCTTCTCAGTAGTGACATCTCCCCTTATTGCGTTGTACCACACAGTGACCATTGAAAAATCCAAAACTGCAACTTTTGGTTTGGGGGTTTGCGTCTTTCGCACGGCTGGAAAAAATGCCAAATTTCCCGGGAACACAATCAAAATTTCCCTTCAAGATTGCAAAATTTCCCTTCAATTCTTATGTATTTCTTTATTTACATGACTACAATTTCCCTCCAAATAGTAAGATTTCCCTGGAACCAGGTTCCCAAGTTCCGCACTTTTTCCAGACGTGGTCTTTCGGGCGCTCTATCTTAGCCATTTTTGCACGCTTTTTTTACAAGCGATGTGTTGAAAACAAAAGGTGATTTGTATATGATTATATTTCAATAGAAAACATAGACTGAATTTTGTATTTGCTCCTATACAAAATTAGAAATTTCACAATTTTTGTACCAAAGAAACAGTTCTCAGCTTAATCCTTTCAGATGGGAATATTTTTAATAGAAAGCTTTACACCAGTGCAGAAATCAGAATTTTCACATTTTTTAGGGACACCTGTTATTTGAAATCTCTCGTTGCACGTTTAATCACTGAAAGAATTGCTTTTGATCAAAATGGTTTGCTGAAATACATTGTGACAGGGAATAGCAAACATCTGGATAGGTAGATTCATAATTTTATGTTTGAGTAGTCAATTTGATCTGACTAAATGAACAGATGACATTACAGCTTTCCTGTAGCTGATGGACAACATAGTGTTTAGAAAGAAAACAACATAACATACCTTCATTCTCTAATTTGAATAGTCAATTTGCACTGGTTTGTGCAATTTTTTTCAAAGTTTTGGCAAATTTGTAATTTGTTTACTTCACTCATCTATGTCAAGCATAATGAGCATAAGTGAACTTGAACTTTTACACCTGAAGCCTGACTAGGGGTCTGTCTACACAGTACCTTGTATCTGCTATGATTGACATCTCGTCAAGTGGAACATTCAAGTTTATCACAATATCATGTTTTCAAACACTGAATGCATCAAAACACATGCACCTGTTGTAGTGGGTGGGTCCAAATGACCACTTTGAAATAACATTATTTCGAGGGTTTAGTGCAAGAAAGCCCCATCTGCAATAGCTGCCATTGTCATTTGTGATCTTTTTAAGTGTTATACCTGCCAAATCTAACATGTGGCAGCTATTGCAGATGGGGTCTTTTTGCCCTAAACCCTCGATTTGTAGTGCCTATTAAAGGAATAGTCTGCTCTATAATGCAGACAAAATTTTACTGACATTGGCTCTAAATTGAAACAAGGTCCTGGGCTAGCAAAGTTGCCATTTTCATATTAAGTAAAAAAGGGTTGTAAAATTAAACAAATGACTCAGTGACTAGGTAAAAAGTTAACTTGTGCTTTTATGGCAATACTTAAAATCGGGGATCCCTGATTTGTATTATAAAGTTTTCTTTTCAAGACAAATACACCATTTAGAACTGAGCTGTCTTAGGGAGTTTAAAAACAAGCACGACCTTGCTAAAATAACAATATCAAGGAAGAATCAAGGGCTTGTGCTTGAACAAATAAAGACCATGGCTTTTAAGCAATATGATTTCCTGTTAACAAATACAAATAAGGTAGATCAATTAAATTTTTTTAGCCCACTGAACAAAATAAGTGATATTTTCCAGGTGTATGTTAAAGTGAGATGGCCCAATTT
>JAMKCH010038936.1:0-21132 GCA_023653785.1 Ophioderma brevispina | reverse complement strand
CTGTATTAATTACTTATCTCTATATTAAATTTTTATATTCAATATGAAGTTTCAAAAAATGAATCCAGCTTTCAGGCTTTTCCTAATTTGGTTAAAATGAAACTTTACACTGAGTAAGATTGCCGCACAAAAAGAATGATATAACTGGACAAACATTTTAAGAAATTTTCTTTCATATGATGATGAAGATTATAATTCTTTTCTTTGCGTACTTTTTGTTTTCTTTTGGGTAAGGCAGTAATTTTTAAGCTTGGTACAGCAGTAGTGGCATGTGCTTTTTTTTTGTTGTATGTGACATGTGTGGTTCTTTGTGCTCTTGTGTTTTTGTGTTGTAGTGTTTGTTGTTGTCTTTTCTTTGTTTTTCGAGCTTAATTGGTAAAAGGTGATCCACCCGGTAATACGATTCTGATTTTGCTGGCCCTCTCTGTGCCTCACATAGTACTGTCTGGCTTTCTTATTTTTGCCTCAATGTGTATTCGGGACACTTTTTTGTGTTGCTTAATGAAAAGAACACCGAAGTGGGAGAGGAAAAAAACTCCAAAAACAAAAAACATGTACAATGCGAAACGGTCTAAATAAATGATAAAGTGATATTTGGCTAAAATACTGCAACTTTGGAGTCATCCACCCTGGCAGATGGCAGTCTGGAACATGGACCTCAGATGACCTTTGACCTTGGTCCATGACTTTGACACAAATTATGAAGGAAAACCCCTATGTTGCAACAATAATCCCAAGTTGGATATAAAATTGGATCGAATTAAGCCAATTTCATTGGTCGAGATATGAGTTGCAAAAAATATTGGGCGGAGACGCAGTCGAGTTGTCCAATATTGTAAACCGAGTTCATAGCGAGACCAATTAATGTTGGGCGTAAATAGCCATCTTTATCATTATCATGTTTTGGATCCGATATTTTCACACGCTTGGGACTCCTCAAAACATGACTACATGGTTTTTTTTAAATTGGAAAACTTTTTCGAAGGAGGGACGCGAAAAAATGAAAACCTAACCAAACTGGGAACACACACATTACACATGGACATGCGCCAACCCTAACAATAACAAGTGCTTTGAAATATTATTGTTTTACAGTCTTCCGGTTAAGGTCACATGCATAGGTTAATTCTATATGACGAAGGGAAAAAGAATCAATGATCATTCCCGCCTTGGTAAAAACATTCAGGGGGCCTTTAGTGCCCCCTTTGTTAGTAAGATTAGGGTTAATGACTTAACCTGATGGTGATCTTACTAGGATTGGTCTTCGCTCCCTGAGGGAATAGTGATACCCTCCAAAGTCTTACACCGATCATCATCGCCCAACCCTACGCCCTAAAGAGAGAAACCGCCCAACCCTGTCCACTTCCTATTTGTCGCCAAACTACACGAGAGCACGGGAAGGATACTTAGGCGAAAAGGGCTGGGACGGTCCGATCACACCATCAGGTAAGTATTAACCAATCTTGACTAACAAAGGGGGCACTAAAAGGGCCCCCTGAATGTTAGCTACGATTTTTAATACTTACCTGATGGTGTCTTACTAGGATTGCATTACAGTTAGCACCGCTATAAAGGAGGTGAAAGTACCGGAGCCTAATGGATAAACCAGATACTCCAAAAATAAGTCCCCAAAAAGACAATCTTAACCACCCTCATAACGATGCATAATACCTATGCAAGAGGCATATATGTACTATATACTTAAATATTTGCTCTCTAACAAATACTAAGCACCAAAGTCAATACCCATCTACCCACATCTCATAGAGAAAGAGAAGGCTGGGACCAATATGATCCTTGCATTGTCCGCAATTTGGAACATCAGGAATACTCAAGCAACTTAAAATACGAAGATAGACATGCCGGATTTAAAACGCGCCATATAAATAGTGCTTAACCAACCACTTGGAGTAACACCAGATACCACATGATAAGGCTTACGGTACTGATATAATTGTTGTATAGCCTATTCATAAAAACATATTATGTGACCAGAAAAAAAAAACAACATTTAAGGGATCTGACTGAACATAAAAGGGCCCAAAGCATTCCAAAACTTTCTTTGGAATTAATATGACAAGGGATAATGTCCAACAAATAACACTCCCCACATTTAGACTGGGCCAATGTTTGTGGTTTCTGACTTTAGAATTCAAAGGAAAACTCTGACCTGCCATGACTTATTTCCAAGGGTGTAATAGCTAAAGCAGACCAGACCCTAAGGCAATCAAGAACAGTTACAGTATCAAGAGAAACTGACTGCAACAGGTGAAAAGGGGATACACTTTACCACAAGGTCAACCAAAGGCCAATCTTCTATTCACACTAAGCCATGTTCACACGGTCAAAAAACTCCAAGGTATTAAACTCCAGAGGTAAAATAAATCCATTATTTTACTTCACTCAAGTTACGTCCCACCCTATGGCCAAAAACTCTGAAATCATCCCCCTGACCATTTCCTCCACTTCTCATATCGGAGTGTAAACCGTAAGTCACCATACCGGAAGCCTCATCGCCACTTTCGCGCGTTATATTCAAACCAGGAAGTTGTCAAAAACGATGACCTTGCGAGGTCACCTTCCGCTCACTATCCCCCAAGCTGTCACACGGCAACGACACACCAAACACTCCGGAGCGTTATTGGAGTTTGAGTTTCACCCCTATTTTTTTAGGGGGAATAAAACCCCGCTAGACCCTCGATAAACCCTGAGTGAAACCTCCGAATGCTCATACGGCCAACACCCCGATCCGACCACTCCAGATTTTGAACTAGGGGCCGGGGGCGAGTTTCAGCCTCCTTGTGGACACGACTTTAAAGGTTTAGAAAAAGTCAGATACACCGTATATGTAAGCAGCTTTAACAGACGACAGCTATAATAAATTCCCAAAACAAAAGTAAAATTCAACTCAGTAGGCCTATGACATAAGTATGTAGGCTTGTCTTCTCTGAAGAGCATCAAATAAATTATACATTATTAATATTATTTATTATAAGACAGTAATGGAACAGTTTTTTTTTCAAGAAAACTAGTGATTTATAATGTTTTAGATAATGTTTCCGACAGCCCGGCATAAGTCACAACCATGACCTGCCTAGATCCTGGACATTAGAGGGATGTCAAGGCTAGGGAGAAGGGAAGGGAAGGACAAAATGAAATTGAGGAAAAAAGGTATAACCTGCCGGGTTTCCTCCAGAAGGAAGCTAAACAAGTTGCAATCCACAGCTTCCATAACTGGATTAGTGTTGGGATGAGTATGGATGAGACCGAAGAGAACAGATCTATGTTGGAAATGGTCTGACCTGAAAACCAGAATGCGAAAAACCTTATCGGACATCGACCAAATCGTCGGACTGAAATAAATGCCCCGGGCAATAAGTCTGCTTTCACAAAGTAACACTCTAACATTGCCTATTACAGAAAATAGAACCCAAACCTTGCACTGCAAAAGAGGGTGATGTGGTGTGGACACCAAGAGTGAGGAGCCGGCTCATACCAACCTGTTAGTTGACGGTCCTACCACTGAGTGTAATTGACAAGGATAAAAATATGCATTTTGGCACCAAAGCATCCAGACTCCAATAATGAACGACTGGAAAAGGTTTCCGATAAATGATTATCTGACAACTTTCCTTCACGGCCAGAAACCCTTAACCAATGTATAAGAGAGGGAATATGAAGGCATCTAAAGTCAAACAGCACTAACTGATGAGGACAAAGACAAAGCTTCTGGTTTCAATTACAAGTCCCTCACAATCACCAAGAATTGGTTGGCAAACTGATACACTGGAGCATTCTAGAGAACATAACTTAGGACTCACATAGCAAAAAACAAAGGATTAAGATCAGTAAGCTTGCCATGAAATGGGCCATAACAAAGTGTCAGGCTGTCTGATCCCAAAGCAGTTGAACACAACCCAACTCATTCGGAACGCAAGAGCGTGACCGCCTGAAAAATCAAGGTCCAGACGAAGAGCAAAGATCTTGTCACTCCCATTCCGAAATGCCGAAGTTAGCCAGAGCATTTAAAAACTTAATTAAACCAGCACATACAGAAAAGAGTAAGCAGGTTTGCATAGGAATAACCAACAAACCTTTGCTTCTGCTCTGTCAACCAGACAGGCACAAGTCCATGAAGGAATCTACAAAACCTGGCCAGACACACCTCAGACCCCCCCCCCCCTTTCTTGAGGGAGGACTAGCCCTTGATTCCGTATAAAAATTGCTCTCCCCAAATTCTAAACTAATCTATGACTAATATATAAGCTGGTGCCTTAACCATCTATCTCAAGCAAAGCTCACTGAAAACAAAGGCAACTGCAATGCACCCTAATAAGAAACTTTCAATAAATCCTAGGAACAGCATTAAGAAAATTTTCCCAGAATTCTTCAAATCCAGAACACTGAACAGAATACTCCTGTCTACTCAAGACAAACTGTTTGGAATGGAAAGACAGAAATATAATACAGGATACTTCCCACTTGACAGCGCAATTAAAACATCGATAATCAGTATGAAACGGAGATGCTTTGATAAATATTGAACCGGGCGGGCCGGCCTGGATTAGGTGGACGACGCAAAAGGTCCGCACCCGAGTGGCGTGGCAAGTTAGTAGAGGACACACCTACTGCAAGCATCATGAGCATTTACTCGGGACCCGACTCCGACATCACATCCATGCCCTGATTTAAAGCCCGAATAAAACAAGCTTAAAAGACATAATCTGAGAAGAAACATTGTAAATAGCTAGTATGCTTTAGAATCACCGACAGTCGCAGCCCCAAAACGCAAGAAAATGTTCATATAACTGAGAAGTGCTTAACTAAACATACTTCTCGTTAACATATTAACCAATATCACCGTCTCGATTTTATACCGGGACGACAAAAACTGAGCTTTACACATGCGACGCCACTGAATTCTCACCCCGTAAGATTCCTCTATGCGATAGCACCGCAGCCGCCACGGGAGCCATACGGGGTTGGACGGCACTGCACAGGATCGCACAACATTACGAATCCCCCACCGCAGCGGTAAAGAATAAACATTAGGATGGAGCCGAGAACGCGAACACTTCATTATATAAACTGCTTACTAATAAAAACACCCAGTGCTTTCCTGTAAAAAATCATATTGTATGTGAATTTTATTTGATGCTGTTATGAAATGAATTTGATTGATTGATAAATCACTGCATTGCAAACCATTCGTTCGCAATGGCAAACCAAACATGCAGCTGTCCAAAAGTGTACGAAAAACGAAACTGAAGAAGCAAAACCAATTTAAAGTTGCCTCCAAAGGATGTCAAAGATGAATAACAAAGAAAGACCCATAAAAAGCTCCTGAGTAACTACAAACACATGTTGAGGAAGCCTTGCACCAACCTCCGCAAAGAAGCAAGCAATATTCAAAGCAGGGAGGAAAAAGATTCCTTCGATCTGACCCAACCTACCAAAATAAGAGGGTTGAGAAATAATCACTCAAATAAACTGAAACAACAATCAGTCACAATTCCACTCTAATTATATGAGAGACTTGAAGACCCAAAGCATCCAAATGATCGACGTAACTAAGACTTATCGCTAGAAGCACCATCATCCCAGGACCCAAGGGAGAAAGGAGGATGAAGAGAGCTGAGAAATACTGGGGTCGTTGACCCCCACAGTAAAAGGAAATCAGGGGTAGAAATTTGTCGCTGTGGGCGAAATCATTCTGATTCCCCAAAATAAATTTTGCGGATCACCTAATTCAGCACTACTGTGTTAAGATCTAAGTTTACGAGAATCAACATGGTTCACGCAAATCAGTTTACGAGAATCTTTGCGAGAATCGATTCTGGATTCTCGCGAAATTCAGCCTGGAAAGTAACGATCAAACTGCTCAAACACATACGCGAATAATTGAAGAATCCCCAAAAGAATGAATCAACACCAATGATTACTATCGATTGATGACACAGCAGATGCGCAGGACAATGAAAGGGGGGGGCCTTTGAGTATAAGTACGGCGAGGAAATGACTAATCGGAAAAACTCGACGAAAACAATACTCATAGAGAAAACAAGAGAATTTTCGAGCTACCGATGAAGTTAGATCGACAATTAGAATAAATCGGGGGTTGAGAGCGATAACCGCTAGCATGACAGTTAGTTGAGGATGGTTGAACTCGTTCATTTAGTTATTAAAAAATAACTCTGCTAACATTTTTTTTTTCAAACAAAGACCCCAAAAACAGAGCAACCAAATGATCAGATCAGGTCAGTTCCTAAATTTTAGTCAGCGGCAATCTTTGTGATTTAGGGAAAAGATTACTTACACCACCTGAATGAATAAAAAGAAAAGCATCAATACAATGAACAAAAAGACACCAATCTATTAAAAATTAGTTCGATATAATAGCATACTTAAATATGGATTATTATTTAAAATGGCTTTACTGAAGTGTTTTCCACTGGCTGTGATGATGAAGTTCAAATTATATTTTAAATTTGATTTGATTGATAGGTTGGAAATGATAAATGAATAGATCATACCAGCATTGTTATGAATAGACGGGATGCTCATGGAAAAACAGCCGTTACACGGACGACATTTACATGCCCTTGGGGTATCGCTGCAAGAACAAGACAATACCCTAATTTATAGAAAAAATCTAAACTGAGTCTTAAGAGGAATTTGAACTCTGACAACCTCTAAGGTATAAATGAATCCAAACGATCATGAATTATCTCAAGCACAAAAAATTCGGAATGGAATTCAGTATTCTACAACCAAAACCTTCAACAGGCAGCTTATCCGTAATTGCTGGCGATATTAATAGGAATGTGGACACAAAAATACGAAATTCTTTCCAAAAAATTCCTCTCGCGGGACGAATTACGGTTTAAAAACCACCCGTTAAAACACAACCCCTGCTAAGGAAGGATTAAAGTCTGATACAGAGATTTCTGAAATATAATACTTTTAAAGACCACTATCGTGATCGTGCTAAATAAGCAAATCAAAAAAATCATTCAAAATCAGATTTTTGCCATTGTATCTAACAAGAAGGTATCCTAACATACCACGCAAATGATAAGACCAGAAGCAGCCTAATAAGGACAGGATCGCAAGATTTTATTCTTATGTGTCCGAACGGACCTTACTACAAACACGTAATTGAATGGAGAATCGTAATCTTGGAACACTGCCATATTTTCTTTCCTTTTCGATCAAGTTACAGATGGAAAAGGTTTAGGTTAACTTATGGAGAATTCTACAGACGAATCCTTCACTTTGAAGCTATCCTGCAAAATTTCAAATATTTTTTCAATTCACTGATAGTGTCTTTAATATATTAATTAAAATAGTCAACTAGAACTTAAGATAGTCACCTAGAATGCTCAATTCCAAAGAAAGTTTGAGATGAATCGGATTTTTCGTTTTGATTGGCTCAGTAAAAAGTAAACATTTATGTGATATAACAGTGCCAAGGGTACTGTGTATAACAAAATTCCGGCTCCGGAATTTTTAATAAAGATGTGATTTTATATGAAGGACTTCGATTGAGCTTAGCTATTTCACACAGTGATTAGTAATGGAACAAGCCATTATGTACAGTGCAAAAAACACAATTTATTTGAAATGAGGGCGCCCTCATTGGGAATCTCTGAGTCGGCCTTTTAATCACAAACACATGGACAAACCCCCCAAGGGAAGTAAAAACTTACCTAACGGTAAAGCGCTAAAACATCTGCGTCAATACAGGATGATTCCAAATGGCGAAATGGAAGTGGAAAGGGTTGTGCGGGTTCTCTTTAGGGTTTGGGCGATATATGTATCGGTGTAGATACTTTTGGAAGTTAATCACATTCCACTCAGAGCGAATGCACTCTAGTAAATCACCATCATGTAGTATTAAATCGTACTACTCGAGTACCACACATTTACATCAATAAATTACTCCCGTGTTTACATCTATTGATTTCAACAATGGGGTAATCCCTTATATCTGCTTGAAAGGATTAATTTTTCGTTTTCTACCGCCACGCTTATTAAAGGCTGACCCAGCGATTTTGAAATATTATTTTTGTTGTAATTAAACATACTACTCATCTAGAACGAGAGATTAGTCACCTAAAATGCTATTTCCAAACTAGAGGTGTAATTAGATTTCCGTTGTTTATGTATTAAACATCTTTTGATGTATATACTAGTATATACAGTGCCATAGGATACCTAACAAAATTTCCGGATCCGGAATTTTATAACAAAGATTTATCAATTTTCTATATGAAGCCTGGACTTCAATTTGCGCTTAAAGGTGCTTATTCCGATTTAGTATGTATTGTGTTCTATACTTTGTGGAGCCTGGCAACTTGCACAGGTCCCATCAGTCACCATGGGAAACAAACTTGCAGTTTTGATGTAGAAGCAATAATCCACATTGGCAAAGCCCTATTCAATACTGTTCTAATCCTAATATTGATGGTTAACCATTAATTTGTTGTTTTTTGTTTATATCTTGGTAAATGAAAGGATTTGAAGGGCTCAATTCAGGACGACAATGATAACAATAGCGTTCTTTCAATCTGGTACAAAATCTATCTACTTCCGGGAAATCATGGGGTCCCAAAGACGACGGAACACGCACCTTTTATTATTTCACACATGTCAGACACATTATATAAACACAACTTGTTTGAAAATTGAGTGGCACGCTCGTCGGAAAATCTCTGATCACCTTTAAGTCCTAGTAGGAATAAGATCATTGGCGATCCTGTCGATGGGGTCCCGCGACAAATATAGGGTTAAATACTTGAACTTATCTTTTAGCATCTAGGTTAAATACTCCCCAAATGCTTTTTGATCCAAGCCCAATTTATTCAAAAAAGTAATTTTACCCTCATTTGTCCACATTTCAATGTAAATCGGCATTGAAGCTAGCAGCCGCTGTCGAGAGTAGCTCTTACCATGCCTCGACACTCCCTCCCTTTATGCAATTCTGGGTATGTGATGGGCAACTGTGAGGCTTGAAAATCTAATGCTTATGCAGCGCAAATACAGTGCGTATCCAGTTTATTGTACCGCGATCCTTGACACCACCGGCGAGTCCACCCAACTTTTACTCGGTTCCTTTTACAGTCTCAACCAAAACAAATTTTAGTTCTGTCTCGCACCTACACCCTCAGTAAAGATTTCGGACTTTTGACCAAGTCAGAATAGCCATTTTGCATCATGTGATCGAATGGTTTCACCGATAGAAAATGGCGGATTGCTCTAACCCTTGTTTTTATTTACCCCTCATTCCCGTGATGATTCAGTAGTCTGCCACCACATCCTTCAACAGCAGTTTATTCCGTTGAGGCGGCCAATTCATAGGTTGTGGCCCAATACTAAATTCTTCCATTTCCCTCATAAATCCGAAGCCCTGCCCTCCTTCCAACAATTTACCTCTTCTTTTCTAGTAACAGAATTTAGAGCTCCGTCGCTACAGTTAGTACTAATAAAATGAACTCATTTTTTAAGGGATTTTTCAAGACAAAACCTTGCCGAAAAATCAATGTTTTTTCACTTTTTTCAAAAATTATCTTCACCTTGTTTATTTTACCCCCTAATTTCTTCATAAAATCGAAGCCCTGCCCTCCTTCCAACGATTTACCCTCGTTGGCAAAGCTTAACGAGAGCTATTTAAAATTGTCGGTTCTTAAATCTATGGACGTAATTTTTTCTTCCCTACTGATCGTGGACCCCAACGACGTATCTGCCAATATCATGGACAATGATGAGATCATATACATACTGAAGATCCTTACGTTCTAGCTCAAAACTGCTTTCAAATGTCCTCACACACTACATACATTGTCATCATGCAGTGTGTGGAGACTATTACTTGAGGTCAGGTGCGGCGAGCCTGGGCAAAAGGCATGGAATTCACATACATGTTATCTGTTGCATGACTTTTGTTTTGAGGCCGTTTTGTAAGTTTGTAGACAGTTCCAGGTACTGTGACAATGCTTTAAATCAGAATGCAGAATTTTGCATGCATACAGCATATGACATGCATACACATGTCAGTGTGCTTTCCAGTGCAGGCTTATACATGTTGGCTCATTATAAAAAAATCCGGAAGCTAACTCTCGCCTTATGAGGTTACGTAAAAGTGATACATATTTAAAAGCATCGATATGGAACCATGGGGAACCTGAATTAGGAAAACTTGAAGCTTTTCCAGCCAGTGTCTGTGTCATCAACCCATTTGCGTTTCCCCACGGTATTAAATACAATAATGCGCAGCGTAACAACAGCCAGAATTCCATGTGGGCGGTACGTTTCTTTCGAAGTTCTAAGTATCAACAAGCTGTTTGAACAGAATTTCAGTCTCTACAGTACATTGTCTCCTACACTAACCTCATTGCCGTGGACCTCATTTGACAAATCTTTAATTAAAGAACTAATATATTCTTTCTTTTCTTAACCTCCTATCTCTTACCCTCCTATCATTCCTGACACGGGGAACTATCTCTAATATCTTTCCACCCCTCTCCCCCCGCCCGCCATCTCCATCCTCCCCCTCCCCCGCTAACCATCAGCTATACCATCCACCATTCCTACCCTCTATGAATTTCTTTCCCAACCACCTATCCCTCCTATCTTCTGGATCCTCCTACTTTTACTAACGTAAACTGGTCACACCCTCACCACACCCCATGCCCCTGCACTCCATCCACCATCCACCATTCCTACGTTCCCTACTATGCCTTTCTTCCCAACAATCCTATCCCTTCTTAGGCCACCCCTCCATCTATATCCCCTAACCGATCAAAAATCATCTATAACTAGTGGGCCTAACCTTCCCACCCAGAGGCCCGGTACCGTCCATCCGTTCTTACCTAACACGCCTTTTCTTCACTTACAGGGATTTAAAATAAATCCCAACAGCTTGTGATTAGGGACCAATCCCTTTTTAGATTTAAAATTAATCTATCGTTTAAAATTCTAATCTAAACTTTAATTTTAAATCTAAAAATGGATTGGTCCCTAATCACATCTTTTGGGATTTATTTTACAATCCTTGTCTTCTCTTCATCCAAAGATGGAATTTCATTCCTTATTGATTGTGCCTCCCACAACTAAGAAGATTGAAAAGCCAATCTTTTATACTGAACATTTCAATCTTGGAGTTAAATAAAATTCAATTAACATAATTTCAATCTAAAAGATTGACTTTTCAATCTTTTTCCGTCTGTGGTGAGTGCACACTCATAAGATTGATTTCATCTTTGGGAATTAAAGATACAAAAGGATTTAAAATAAATCCCAAAAGATTGGGATTAGGGACAATCCATTTTTAGATTTAAAATAAATCTTATAATATTAGAAATTTGTAAATCTATAAGATTAATTTTAATCTAAAAATGGGTTGGTCACTATAACCACAATCTTTTGGGATTTATTTTAAATCCCTGTAAGTGAAGAAAAGCGTTGTAGTTAAGACGATGGACGGTACGGGCCCCTGGTTGGGAAGGTATGGGAGGGGGCCTAGTTTCCCAACCATCCAATCCATCCTATCCCATCTCCCCTTTACCCTATCCGATCTTTTACCTTCTAGCTTTCCCAACACTTTCCCATCCACCCGGCCCTATCCACCCTTCGACTCCTATACTCTCCTTTACCATCTATCTATACTATCCCTACCTACTATCGATCTTGCAATCCTATCTATACTATCATTCCCAACCCTTCCCATCCAACCACTAGCCACTCTTCCAACCCTAATAGGCCTATGCTTTCCTTTCCTAACCATATCCATCCCATCTTTCTCTCTCTATCCCTAACCTCCCATCTATACTATCTTTCCTAACCCTCTCCATCATCCCTCGGACACCATGCATCTACCATTCCTATACCCTATTTTCCAAACCCTCCAAATCCTCCCAGCCACCATCTATCCTTCTTACCCTACTACGAGGGTTCGGAATGATAGTGGGCGATTAGGGGTATGAGAAAGGATAAAATGGTTCCTATCCTATTACACCTTTCTTTCTCACCCTTCTCAACCATCCTTTCCATCCTGTCCCTCCTATCTATCTCTAACCTCCTATTCTACATTATCTTTCCCAACCCTCCCATCCTCCCTCGACCACCATCCGCCATATCCTACTTCGCCTTTCTTTCCCAAATATCCTACCATACTATCACTCCTATCTTCCTCTAACCGCTTTCTATACTACCTTTCCCAACCCTCTCCATCCTCCCTCGGCGTCAATCCACCATTCCTACTTCGCCTTTCTTTTCCAACCATACTATCCATCCTATACCTCCTATCTAGCCTCCTATCTATAGGCCTATAACTTTCCCAACCCTCTCCATCCTCCCCGAGCCCTCGTCCACCCTTCCAATCCTACTGCACCGCTCTTTTCCATATCCACCCTGTCCCTCCTATCCCTATTCTCCTGTATGCATCAGTATGCATCGTGTATCAATAAAAGCACAAGATGTTAACACTTAAGTGCCTAAGGTGTTTTCACTCACGTTGGTGCCTAAGGGGGGGGGGGGGGTTCCATGGACCCCCCACCCTAAGGAAACCACTTTCCCGATGGAATTTCCAAATGAAACTCATACCACCTTTGAGGGGGCATAAGACAAGGCCAAAGGTGCATTATAAATGAGTTCCGGTTTATCGTCTGGAAATTAGGGGCAGTGGCGTAGCTAGGGAGGGCACATGCCCCGGGCGCCATCTCAGGGGGGCGCTGAAATGACGTTGGAGGAAAACAAAATTGAGACAAAGAAAAAAAAATTGCCGTTGTTGTGATTGTTGTCACAGAAAGTAGGCATATAGTTCATGTGCTTCAAGATAATGAGATAACTGAGAGCTCTCCGAAGACACTCAAAGATGCTAAAACTCAAAAACTCAAAACTCCGCCCCTGGACCCCATCAGGGGCAAGTATAGATCATATTTGCTTCATGACAATGAGAAAACTTATAGCTCTGTGAAGGCATATAGGCCTACTAAAACTCGCGAGTTTCCGGGAGCTTCGCCACAGCCCCTGGACCTCCACCAGCAGAGGCAGTACAGTTCATCTGCTTCATGATAAAGAGATAACTGAGAGCTCTCCGAAGGCACTCAAACATGCTAAACCCCGACAGCTTTCAGGGCTCAGCCCCTTGAACCCCCGCCAGGGGACAATCCATCTGCTGCGAGTGAGAGCTCTCTGAAGAAGGCACTCAAACATACTAAAATCCATGATCTTCCGGGGGTCCGCCCCCTGGACACTCGCCAGGGAAAGTATAGTTCATCTGCTTCATGATGATGAGATAGTCTGAGAGCTCGCCGAGGGCACTAAAACATGCTAAAACTCAACATCTTCCGGGGGCTCCGCCCCCTGGACCTCCACCAGGGGAAGTATCTGCTTCGAGATACTATAGTAATGAGATATCTGAGAGCTCTCCAAAGGCACTCAAACATACTAAAACCCGAGAGCTTCCAGCGGCCTGCCCTTTGGACCTCCGCAAGGGGCTTTGCTTCGGGACCACATTAGGGGCCCTATGGCGCCCCCCGGATCCCACCCGCTATTGCTCATGCTACGCGCTGGGGGGGGGGGCACCATTGTAACATCTTGCCCTGGGCGCCACATCCACTAGCTACGCCACAGCCTGCTACGCCATGTTAGGGCAAATCATTGTTTTCGAATGCTCAAAATCGCTCAAAATAGTAACATGAAGTTTCGCGCTCTGCTTTCTACAGCATACACATTGCAAATCAGTTTGATGTTTATATCTGTTTCTCGAAGGACCAATTACATATATCGAACACAAACATTACCAGTTTGTACATTTCTTGTATTTTTTGTGGGGGAAGTTATATTTGCCATAGGGTGTTTGCTATAGGAACTGGCGGCAGTGCTCGATGATGGAATCGCGTCTGGTCAGCACAAGATTAAAGCTTTTTTTCCCCGTCCCCTTTTACCTGTTTTCGTTTTCAGTTTGTCGAGGTGGGATAGGAGGCGGTGGATGCGTTTCCCCGTTATTGAAGTAAGGAGATAGGGGAATGTGTGGTGAATGGAATAGCTTAGGACAAATACAAGAAGAAAGAAAAAACTCCGGGCGGGTCAAAACAGGATTCCTGTGGTGCATTGACACTGTGTTATTTTTAAAAGCAAATTTTTTATTTTTTTTAGTGGTTTTATTTTTTGTTTGGGGGGTTTGTTTTTCAGGACCCAAGTAATTATCTCATAACGGGAGCGGGAATTTTTAGTAAATTTTTTTTATGGAAAAGAAGCGCATCGCTAAGTTGCACAATTACCAAAAACAATTGGAGTCGAAAAATATTTTAACGAGTGAGAAAGAAATCGCTGATTTGTGAAAAAAACAAAAGCTTGTTATAGGCAGACCCACCCCTTAGTCACTTAAGTGCTAAGGCGAATTTTTCTTGAGACAATTAATGAAACATTGTGTCTCTTTGTAAGGATTGTTAGCAAATTCTCAGTTTTGACAAAATTTTTTTTTGTTTTGTTAATTTGGATTTTTGGGTTAAAAGTTATGACACTTTTGTGAAGCCTTTTCAATTCAGTTGGTCCGACTAGACAATTAACCAGAACAAAACAATGATTGCAAGTGTCACCCTTAACACCCTTAAAATATAACTGGATTATCGCTGTTCAGCGCACCATAAAACAGCTTGGTATCAAATCGAATAAACAAGAATTGCATTGGATTAAACAGCTGTGGACATGCACATGCACCTTGAGATAATAAAAAATATTAATTAAAGTGCATCAGAAGTTCTGGTTTGTTCAAACACTTATATGGAAAATTTATGATCAAAATAATGTCATGTGTCATTGTTTTCAAACTTCTCTTCCACTTTAGCTATTACGAAAAGTACAGTTTTAAAACATTTACATAATTAAACTAGTATAGATAGGATGTTAGAGAAAGATAGGAGGGATTTGATGATAGGATGATTGGAATGAAGGCGACGAAAGTTAGGGTATAGGAGGGGATATGATGGGGAGGGTTGCTTGCGAACATCGTATAATAGGGAGGTTAAGGATTATAGATAGGAGGGATAAGATAGTTGGAAAAGGCGTGGATGGGGGCTGAGGAGGAATGGGGAGGGTTGGGAAAGATCTCTAATGTAGATCGTTTTAATCTAAGAAAAGACGGGAGGTTCGGGAGGGTAGTCGGGGAGAGGAACAGCAAAGGGCGTTGGGGTGGTTGGAGCGGGTTGGAGCTGGTTGGTCGCTAGGGAAAGATGGGGGGGGAGGGGGAATAGTATAGATATGAGGTTAAGGAAAATAGGAGGGAGTGAAAGGATAGGATGGTTGGGAAAGAAAGGCGTAGTAGGGTAGGCAGGGCCCGGGGGGGAACTCCCTAAAAATAGGTGACGGGAAGTGCAGCACTATTGACCCCTTTTTTTCAAAAACTGCTGTGAATGTTTATCTGTTAAAATACTTTATAAAAAAAAAGGACCCCCCTTTTTTAACCTGTCACTGAAAGACCCCCGTATTTACTCTCAGTTGATGCTACCATTTTTAATCAATATGTTAGAAATGACCCCCCTTAAATTCTATTTCAGGCTCTCACAGAAAGCCCCTCTTGTTCACTGAGGGAACTTCAGCATATGCCTCATTTGAATGACCCTTTTTCAACAAAATGTGAGAGGCTCAGTGATTGACCCCAGTTTGCATCCTCCTCAGATCACCAAATGACCCACTTCGTAAAGTTCCTCAGCGAATGTTCCCTACTTTGAACAGTCCAATCCGCACAGTCACTTTCATATATGAGTTGACCCCCCCCGGAGGCGGGTGGAAGGGCCTCGGGAAGGGATGGGGAGGGATTGGGAAAGATAGGAGGAATAGGATGGATATAGGGATGGTTGGGAATGAAAGGCGTAGTGACCTCGTAGGAACGATGGATTGTGGGCATGGGCAAGATGGGGAGGGGGGTTGGGATAGGAGGTTTGGGATAGATAGGAGGGATTAGGATGGTTGCGAACGAAATGGTAATGGGAAGAGGGGGATGGGGGCTCGGAAGAATGGGGAAGGTTGAGGCAGTGTGTATAGATAAGAGGTTAGGGATAGTACGAGGAATAGGTGGAGATTATGATTGGGAAGGAAAGAAAGGTGAAAGTAGGGTAGAGAATGGTGGATGAGATTGGGATTATAGGGTAGGAATGGTGGATGATGCTTGGGATTTGAGGGTAGGAATGGTGGATGATGCTTGGGATTGTTGGGAAAGGTTTAGATGTTCCCGATAGATAGTAGGGATAGTTATGGTTAGGAGGTTGGGAAACAAAACGAAGTAGGATGGGAAGGGTAGATGTGGGCTCGGGGGAAGATGGGGGAGTGTTGGAAGGTTAGCAGAGTAGGGGAGGAAAATTAGATGAGGGGATATGGAGTGGATGGTGGAAGGGAGGATGGATGGTGCATGGGGAGGATGGGCGAGGGTTGGTAAAGTTAGTATAGATAGGAGGTTAAGGATAGATAATGATGGATAGGATTGTAGACACGAAAGGCGTAGTAGGGTGTGAGGGGAAAATGGTGGATGGTGGTGGGGAGCTGCTGGGGAGGATGGGAAGGGTGGGGAAAGTTAGTAAAGAGAGAAAGTTATGGATAGATAGGAGGAATAGGATGGATAGGATAGTTAGGAAAGATGAATTCGTAATATAGCAAGGGGGATGGGGCTCTGGGAGGATGAGGTGGATTGAGAATGATAGTACGTGTAGCTATAAGAGGTTAGAGATAAATAAGACGGATAGCAATGATAGGAGTAGTAGGGTAAGAATGATGGATGGTGGCTTGGGGGGGGGGGGATAGGGAGGGTTGGAAACGACAGGGAGTTTAAGGATAGATAGGAAGGAGGTTAGAATGGATATGATGGTTGGAAAGAAAGGCCTAGTAGGGTAAGATAAGATGAAGGTGGTGGCTTGGGGAGCATTAGGGTTGGGATAGATGGGAGCGATAATAGAGGGATTAGATGGTTGGGAAATGCGAAGTAGAGTAGGAATGGTGGATGCATGGCCGAGCGGAGGGATGGGAAGGTTTGCGAAAGTAAGATTAAGGATAGAAGGTTACGTGATAGAAGGTGGGATATGAGGTAGGGTGGTGGGAAGAAAGCCAGGAGTAGCCTACTAGAGGTTAGGGAAAGTATAGATAGGACCGAGGAGGGTGGGCGGATTGTTGGCTTGGGAGGAGGATGGGGGGTTGTAGATTAGAATGAGGTTAGGGATAGGTGGAGGGGATAATCGGTGGATGGAATGGTTTGGAAAGAAAGGCCGAGTATACTTTTAAAATCGTAAAATAACAGGGCAAATTACCGGCAGTTTTTTTATGACCCGTTTTTACAGGCTTTTTTTTTATAGTGTAGGGTATAGGAACCCGGGTAGGAAGAGTGTGCCCGGGCGGATGGGGGCTCGGGAAGGAGTAATGGGGAGGGTTGGGATAGGAGGTTAGGGAGAGATAGGAAGGGATAGGATGGGATAATGGGGAAGAATGGCGTCAGTAGGGTGGGAAGGATGGGACGGTGGTGGGGAGGATGGGGGAGGGTTGGGAAAGTGAGCTAGCCCTAGGAGGATATAGATAGCTAGGAGGTTTGTGCGCATGCATTTGTATTGGGCAGGGGGGGGGGGCAAAGGGTGGCAAATATATTTTTTGGGGGGGAATATATTAAAGTTTGTTATACATTTCTAATAGGCCTATGTTGTTTCACTGTAAATTGCGCTTGGTGCCAGGAACAATCCCTATAGGCATGCATGCGTCGGGGGGGGGCAGTTTTCCCCCATGTTACCCCCGGCTACACACTGGTTGGGAACGAAAGGGGGAGTAGGGTAAAAAGGATGGATGGTGGCTGGGGTGGATGGGGAGGGCTTGGAAAGATAGGCCTTGTGTCATTGGAAAAATGAGAGTAGTATTAGTTTGCACTTCCTAATTCTCATTTGCATATATGTTCCTTGTTAATATCCAAAGCATACGAACTAGCTGGTTACAGGCTGTCGATAGCGTTAGGCTGGGTGTGATCGCGCGAGGGGTTGATTGTGTTGTGAAAAAGCAGATCATCTTGATGTTTGATTTGCAAGTCTTGTATTGATTGAGGTTAGTATTCTAGTAAAATTTCTTGTAAGATTTTATAGGTACAGCAAACAGCTGAATAAAGTATATAGGTGATTTGAAGCCCAATGTATTAGAATAGAGCACGCAACATCGGACATGTAATGGCTGTTTCTCGCATTGCATAAATTTTGAATTTCAACAACTTTAATTAGGTTTCAAGCTTTTTCATAAGTTTGCTAAAACATGAGCCTCATTGACGACTCGGGAACTCCCCGCACCACGCGCAGCACGAATTTAAATATAAACAAGATGCATGCCAGCATGCATGCATGGTCTTACAACTTCACTTAAAGTAAACCTTATGAATGCTGCATGCACGTAAAGACAGCACAAAGAAAGAGTCTACGGGCGGGACAATTACAATAGGCCCTAAGGGAAAACCAGACACTTCATCCCCGTACAAATTTCATCCCCGAGACATTCATCCCCGTGACGATTCATCCCCGTGACGATTCATCCCGAGGACATTTATCCCCGCGACGATCATCCCCGGGCCACTTCATCCCGTACATGTCATCCCTGCTATAACTATACGAATGAAGGGATCGTTGCATTATACAGAGTGGGTACTTACCGTCTATGGCCATGGGGATGGTGGGTGGTGAGTGTTCAACGTTGTGTTATTGATTTTCACGTGCTGCACAAGTCTGTAGAAGTTTTGCTATTAAAGAGGGTGGCATTGTGTATGTTACTGAACGTGCAAGAGTAATTATGTTCTTGGCCTCTGTGTGGTGCGTGTCTTTATTTTGCCCATAAAGAATCGTACAACCAATACACAGGGTATACAGGCAGGTATAAAGGCTGTGTGTGCGAGCGAGGGAGGGATGTGTTGTTATTGAGAGAACGCCTATGGGAAGTTATGTTGTGTGTGCCTTTACACCATGTTCCAGCATTCAAGAATAATAACATACAAATATTATACATGGCCGACTAGTTTTATTTTATATTTTTAAACACCAGTTTCTTGCCATAATTAAGAGTAGGGCCTAATTCACTTCGCAATAATTATTAGTCAAAATGGAATTCCCTCAAATTGTGTTTCTGCCACTTTTTTAAAGGTTGTTTCTCATAATTACCTTTCAATGCATCATTTGGAGTTTAAAAAATCCTGTTATGTTCTAATTTAATTTTTGAACAATTTGTGACGTATTCGACTTCGAAATTTCGCCCGTTGCAAAAAATTGGTGAACAATTGTGCATATAACCCAGCAGTTTAAGTTGTCCAATTTTGTTCAAGAACCTGATTTACTTAGGCCTACAACCCAATAGCTCCATATTTTCACTAATCAAAACATATACTAAAGTACTTGATGAAAAAAAATATGATGCTTACCGAAAAATGCGACGGACAGAATTGACACTTGTTTTTTAAAATCCATTAATGTTTATTTTTTTTTATGGATGTATAATCAATCAACTAATAAACAATACACAAGTAAATATCACAATCATAATGAAGATGTAGCGATTGCCGTAATTCAGTTCCGCGCAAGCTTCAAGAAGAAACTATTTTATTTTATTTATTTTTCCGCCACGAAAAATTAAATCGGATCTTAAAAATAAAGTTAAAAGAACTTGTCTTTTTTCAGCGTCAACAATCCAGAGAAAATATAAAAAAAATATTAAAGTTATTGTGTAATGTTGTTTAAAAAAAAACAAAAGTGTGATAATACACTGAATCCTTTTTTTTTCTTCTTCTTTTGCATTTTATTCCAACAGTGTTGGCTGCGAAATCAGTTTTTATTTTTTCACGTGACAAATACACCAAAAAAGAATAGAAAAGTGAAACTTAGGTTTCAAAGGTCAGAATTAAGATTTTAAAAAGCTACTGCACGCCCACACTTCTTTTTTCTTTTTCATTGTGTTGGTTTTGGGGGGGCTTGTGGTTTTTTATTTTTGTTTTGTTTTGTTATTTTGTTGGTTTTTTGCCTTATAAGTTATGGAATATTGAGTGTCCCGATTCGGCATCAAATGACTGGGAGATTGCATGGGAAATTAAATATAATCTTAGAATATAACAAACTAAAAAATCGTAATAGATGAGTAACAATCAAGCAATTTTACACTATAATAATAAAATAATGGTTAAGGCTCTGCTCCGGTTAATAGGTTTTCTTTGCTATGTATACTATCAAATTTCTTCCTGTCTCTCATCCCTTCTTTTTCCCCCCACACAGTCATTCACATGCCTGTAACACACCTCCTTAAAACACCCCCACAGATGGACACATCATCCCCCACAGCTCACCCACTCTCATCTCAAAAATTCTTTCTTGTCTCTTCTTCTTAAGCTCCATACTTTCCTCCTCACATGCACTACCTTCCTCACCACTTTTTTCCACCTCCACTTGTCCACATCGGCACCCACCAACCTATGTTGGAATTCCCCTGGAATTACTTAACATCTTCAAAAACGTTTCTCCTCTCCTCTCCTTACCCACAATCACAAAATAATCTCTGACTCGTTTCATCCTGAACTAAAGGTCACTTACTTTTTGTCTCTTTCTTAAACCATGTATTCGCTATACAACACCTCCTTCTCATCCAAATCATACACATCTTTCCTTCAAGGTTTCTCTCCCCAAACTCGTTCCCTCCGTGAATAGTCGGGTTGCTTGGGTCACAAAATTCTTCGAAAAATCGTTACAGACGGACAAAATCGCCATTTTGGTGTGAAACTTCTTAGGGTATAGCAATGATTTTAGCGAGGGATCACCTCCAAATGTGTCCGTAACAATGGTAATGCGACGAAATCCAAAATGGCCGACGTTCATGCAAAATATAAATTTCCTTTGCTTCTACTAGTCAGGAAAAAAGCTAAAATGTACCAAAATGCACATGAACAGCAGAACCATGTCTGAATGACTTTCTACCACCCTCCGAACTTAGTTTGTTGAGGAATTGATCTGAAACCATGGACACAAATAAAAGCTAATAACGATTGTTATATACCCTCAAATTTGATTAAAAAATTATTTTCTCAATTTATGTGAGAAAGATTTATCACGGGAAAGTATTCTTGTTTCTATAAAAGAAAGG
>JAMKCH010038935.1:0-69067 GCA_023653785.1 Ophioderma brevispina | reverse complement strand
ACCGGTGGAGATGAAGAATCAACTCCACTGGAAGGGTTATTTCTGATTTTTTTTGTATTCATAACGAATGAGGATGAGGTCGTATGTGGGTCATGGGAACACCCATGACCGACCCACATCAAAGAACCCAAATTGGTTTGTGGTTTGCACTCCGTATTGTTGTAATTTCTTTTGACATTTTTGGTGAGTTGCTATAATGAATGAGGCTTGGCCGCCACTTCCTGATTATGCCCATGGTACAAAAACACTCTCATCTGAAGTATTTTACCAAAAAAATTGGCCATAAGGCGACAAAAAACACACCAAAAACATATTTTACGGGCGGGCGGACCTTTCCAGTAGGGTGGGTCGGTCGGGTGATTTTTTCCCCCTCTGGAGGTTAAAATTGGCCTAAAATATCCTCAAAATCTGAAAAAAAATCTGGAGAAAAATTGACAATTTTTACCAACTTTTTTTAAAAATTAGCCAAAATTTATAAATTTTTGCCAAAAAGCGGTTGATTTTACATGATTTTACCAAAACTAAAAAAAAAAAAAAAAAAATCCAAAAGGCAAAATCGGGTTAGATCGGCCCTGTAAAACTTTTTCGTTGCCTACCCTCTTGCTTACAACTGCATAAATCAAATGAGACTTCAAACTTTCAATATACAGCCTGTCTCAAAAAAAGTGGTACAATCAGAAAAAAATTGGTTAAATATGAAATTTCAAAATAAATCATTACTTGGCATAATATTAAAGATCAAAGACCAGGCTTTCCAATGGTGTTTGTTTCATCTTATTTGCTTTTGTCAATCCAGAGATATAATAAATTTATTGCGATACACCAAAATCGATTTTGTGCCACTTTTATGCATGGGCAGAGTTGTTTCGCACAGTTATGCCATGCTGTCTTGAAGATCACAAATGTTTGCAACTTGACAAAAGAAACAAAACACAAATTAAAATTAACAAAGGAAGTCTAGTTTTATCGACACAAGTTTTAATAGTCAACATAATCAGTTCAATGATAAATATCATCTTTTCATAAATAATAAACAATACAAATATTTATTGCACGTCAATGAACTGGAGCTTTGAATTTATTACAAATTTGGTATCTGTTAAAATCATGCCAGAAGGAATGTAATTGCAACCAAAATAAACACTCCAAATCCAAAGAAATGGTTTAAAATATTGCACTATCTTTGTGCATTTACTAATTGTTGAAGTAAATAAAAATTTGAATTTGGAAGCAAAGTATCAAGGTGTTGGTAGGAATTTGCATTTCATGATACTTCAAGACCATAAAATCTCTCTTTTCCAGGTTGCTGTACGCTCATGGTTCTAACAATAGTATTTGGAATGTTATCGGGAATGTTATTCACTTTATCTTAAAGCCAGAAATTACTGATCATAACTTCCACCATTAAGTAACTGTTTTCTTTAGAGTTTCTTTATGAAGTTAATCCCTTTTTAAAGAATTTCATTCTGTTCAAATGTGAATAACTTATGACAGTGTTCAAGCTTTGACTTACGTTTAGCGGACACGGCTGTGAAAAAATATTTAGAGGTGAAAAGAGTCAAAATTCTTGATTACTTAAATGTTTCTAATGGTAAAATGTCATATATTTTCAGATTTTGGCACTTAAAACCCCATATTTTTCACTGATTTTGAGAAAAGTTCAGTTTTTTGGCCAATTTTAGCAAAAAATGGCCGTTTTCGGGCGACAAAAATTTTGACTTGCTAATTTCCTGTGAGTGTATGGACATGAAAACTACCTAGTAGTGACTAATTCTTTATGCTAATCATGTGACAGGGGTACATTTGTAATATTCAAATCATTAAATGGGATCAATCTATTTCTTTATTTTTGTAACAGGGTTAGAAAGTCGGCGGTCAGGGTGACAATTGATTTGGGAAAAAATGCAATTTTCGCCCAATTTTGTGATTGAAAAAGCCATAACTCCTCAATGGTATAAGCTATGGTGATGCTTCTTGTGTCTTTTTGTTCAGAAAAATAGCTAAATAGTGATATAAAACTTGACTAAGTCGAATGTACTGAAAAAAAATGAAGCAGTAATATGTTACCCCTACCCCTAACATTTCAGAGGGCATGAAAAAAATAAAGGCCTTCGCAAAAAAAATAAGTCCTTCAAAACTGTGAGGTTTAAGGCTAAACAAATACAAACTTGCTATAGCCAAGACCTCCCTCTAGAGCAAGTTTATATTTGTTTAGCCCTGAGAGTCCCAGTTTTGAAGGACTTATTTTTTTGCGACCGATTTGTGCTCAAATTTGAGGACTTCGGGCAGAAATATGCCTGTACAGTGCTATGGGAAAAATTTTCAAGTTAATAATTATGCAATTTTTATGCAAAAAAACAAAAAAACCGAAAATTAAAAAATTTTTTAAGTAGGATATCTTTCCCTTTTACGTTTTCCACCATTCTGTCCACCAAACATAAGTCAAAGCTTGAACACAGTCTTATTTTAACTAATCTTTTATTGAAATTCTTTTATTAAATTATATAAATTATACCGTTTTCCACTCAACCAGAAAATGGCACAACCTTATTTTTGTGTTCTGCATTAAACTGGGGTTATCTCTCGATTGAAACAAGCAAATGAGATGAAACAAAATACTGGAAAGCCTGGTCTTTTCTCTTTAATGTGATGTAAAAAAACGATTTACTTATGTTGAGATATAATATTGAAAAAAAAATCGGTTTTTGATTGTACCATTTTTTTTAGACAGGCTGTGTGTTAAAAGTAGGAGGGGAGTTTTTGACAAGATTACTTGCAATACAAGGTGAAGTTTCAGTTTGCAAAACTCACATATTATTATCTGGGAAAATATAGAATTACTGCTGCAAAAACACCAAATGCATTAAAAATGGAATTTGTTCTCCAGTGGTGTACATTGGCACTTTAATACAACATTCAATTTACAAAGCTGCTTGTGCAAAATGTTAAATTACGTTTATTGAACATATTTTGAAAATTATAACTATTAACTTTGTTATTTTTTAAATTTAAATTTGTATTTTGAAATTTGAGTATTAAAATTTGATATTTTCGGATATTTGGAGCTAAGAAAATGTCCTTAGTGGATGTGATAGTGTTTTCCAGTGCTATAAAATTTGGCAGACTTGGTGAAGTGTTAAACGCAATGTGTACCTTTCTTCAAACACCTAACTTTTAACCACTTCTGCTAAAATCTAAAAAGTTATTAATGAGAGATGTAACTTTTCTGGAAAATTCCGGATTTCCGGCCATAAATAAAAAAAAAAAATCTGGAAATGTAAAAAAAAAAAATTGTTTTAGATTTTTTTTTCAATTTCGGAGATCAAATTGTTAATGATAAAGGTAAACTGAATCAAAATCCAAGTTTTAAGTACCAATTTATATTTTAGAGAAGGGGGTCTTGTACGCTAAAAGCGCGTATGAAAATGATTTCCCCAGAGATTCTCCGGATGCTTCGCTGAAGTTTGGCATTCTGTCTGTTCAAATTTTTTCAGGAAATGGGACTACTCCTCTGTTACATCTGATTAATGATTGGACCTTTAATTTTAAGTTGCATTATTGCATGTTTCTTTTAACAGGACATATTTATATGCATATGTGGAAGGCAAAAAAAAGACAGCCTTTAAATTTAATCTTATAATGGCAAACTTTAAATGTAAAGTAAAAAAAAGGTCAGTGTTCCTTTAAAAATGCACCATGATATGTGATGCATTCCGGCATAGGATGTGTGGTGCATTATAGGTGACTGGATTCTAAGAAAACACCCCGGTGATCCTCTAAATGGTATCCTATATATAGGTCCGTGTTCTAATTAATTCTGGAAAAAACACGCTCTTAAGTCTTCATTAGGTCAGCCGTCTCCACAGCCGGGCCCTGTGATATGAAATCAAATCCTGCAATGTGCCGAGAGGATAAAAATAATGCATGGACGCTGATGTAATAATATTAAACTAATTGGAAAAAAGGGTTTGATTTATAATATGCATGCTTTAATTTGTATTCTCAAAATCTGTATTTTAGATATTGTTTAGTATGCGCACGGTAGTGTGAACTATCATACTGGCTGAAAATAGAAAAACATAGGGGGTTGTTGGACCAAAGCAGTTTTATGATCCTCATCTTGAACATCAGATGTAGGGTTTTAAAGGATGTAACCGAGAAATGTGTCGAGCCATACATATTTTTCTGTCTATGCATGTTGCATAGAGATAAGACAATCGATTTCTTACCTTTTATATATCAATATAAGATATAGGGCTGAATTCCTATTTGCTCCCATAGCAAATTAGAAATTTCCTAATTTCTGTTACCAAAGAACTAATTATCTGCTACTTAAAGGTGCCAACGAGAGATTTTGAGGCACACCAAATATTGTGGCATAATAGTTATTTCAGATAATTTAGACACTCAAAAGATTCTTACCTTGTATGAGGCTACAGAATGTCTTAAAAGAAGGAAAAAAAGGTGATTTGATTTGCCTATATTCAATATAAAACATAGGCTGAATTTCGTTATTTGCTCCTATAACGAATTAGAAATTTCAAAATTTTTGGTACCAAGGAAAATTTCTCACTTAAATCCTTTCAGATAGGGATATTTTTTGATGGTAAACTTTACAATCCATGGCAAAAATTAAGTACTTCCGATTTTTTTAGGCAAACTGATATGTGAAAAAAATCTCTCGTTGCCCATTTATATTTTCACATGTGAAGCTTTTTATCAAAAATATCCCCATCCGTGGCACAATCAGAAGTTTCACATTTTTTAGGGAACCTGTTATGTGACATCTCCCTCGTTGCAACCTTTACCCAATACCCATGCCATGAGTGCTTTACCACTGTACTTATACTTCACTGTTTTTTACACATCAGAAGCAGTGCAGATGGTAGTGGCCAAGCCTCATTCAATATAACAACTCGCCCAAAAAAGGAAGGCCGAATTAATAAAGCACGTCACTATGGAGCGAGTAAATCTCATTCTCCATTCAACAGTGTATTTAGAATATTACACCCCTGGTTTGGGGGTATGATATATGTACCCAGGTCCACAAGGTCAGTTCAGTTCAATGTATGATACCACGGACCAAACCCATTGAGACTTTGGTCCGGGTGGATGAGCATATTGTTAACTTCATGGTGAGTAAAGACTGCAAAGCACACACCGATCAGATTGGGCACTCTGGAGTGTAGGCCGGTGGGGGTTCCAATGGCCCATATTATGACCTTTGTCCTAGTCCGTCAGTCAAATAAAAATTTAAAGTAACCCCACTCGCAAATATTTTCTTGAAAACTTTAGAATATTTGATTTTTCCGTCAAGATTTTGGGATTGGGTATTAACACCAAAGATGACGCTCTAAACAGAAGCATAAGCGTGTAACAAAAAATTGTTTGTTGGCGTAAACCGATTTGAACCTAAAACACCTACGACTCTATATTCTGCCGGACCTATACCGACCCATGATTTTCCTCCACAATTAAAAAAACAACTTTAACAACAATAAAGCGCAAAAAACTAACAAAAACCAAGACAAAAAAGCAAATACAACAAGTTAAAATAAAAGGCTCTTTGCTATGTCATGAAAAAGCTTCTAAAAAGTAGAAATCTTATTCATTTAGAGTAACATTGAGAAGATCTAAAAAAATTTAAAACAAATCTGGCGACTCTCCGATCGACCAGATAGTTTTTCTTTGTTTATTTCGAATTTTTTAAGGGCCTAACAGGTGGTGGGGCAGAGGGGTCTGTAATGAGTGTATAATCCCCGCAATGAGCCATCACAGATATTGTAAAATGTACATTATAGAACTCCAAGGTAACCCTAAGCCCCTGTCCTTACAACAACACCACAGCATTGATGAGAAAAATTCCCTAAGTCCTGATCTAGCATTGCCTCATCAAACGAAGACAACAAATTGATCGTAGCGTCCACGGACAGACCATCCCAAATTGCCCACTTTTCTCCTTCCCTTCTCCCGCTGTATTCCTTCACTCTCTCCCAGGACCTATGCTACAAACAGACGTAATTGTGAGTGCAACAAAGTCTTAAGTGCGATAGCTGCCATGTGGTACATCGGTGTGCGGCCGTATATGAGGATAGCTCAATGTATCTCTCCCTGAGTCAGTGGCTCTTGATGGTTCCTGGTGACACAGTTGCCGGAAAAACCATTTCAAGAGCCACTGACCAAAACTTGGATAATATTAACAAAAATTTGATGGAATTTTCTGACAAATGGCAACTATTGCACTTGCGACTTGTTCCCCCTCAACACACGACGATATAGCATTTAGGGTTATAATCAGGTACATTGTAACAGATGTTGCAATACCTCCTACAGTCCTTCTCTAATAACATAATTTTCATTAGCGGCATGTATCACAATACATGAAATATTAGATCGAGGGAGCTATGTGTAACATGGCACCTAAATGGTGTCATTTAAATTTGGTGACTGGTTTTAGTTGTTTTGTGTTTAGGGGCCCGAGTATTATACGGACTATTGGTATATATTTGGCCTTGTTCTAAGGCAATCCTACGAAGTGGCCAAGCCTCATTCTGATAGCACCTCACCAACACAATTCAAATAGATAAGAGCAATATAGACAACAACAGACCCACAAATTGATATAGGCACTTGAATTTTTGACTGCGAAGCAGAGTCCCTACAATTCGCCCGGAACACTGTTAGTGTGTTCGTATCGTTTCGATATTCTTTCGTTACGGTAACATCAATGATTGTATCCAGTGATTGCTCATTGTTCAAGCCGTCCCGTAATTTATTTTCCATCACACGAACAGCTTAGTTTTCAACTAATTTACCCAATCCACACAAAAACTAGGCGCGTTGGTGATGCTGTTTCGGACATACGCACCTACCAAGGTCAAAGTTCCTAGATTAATACCCGCGGGTATTAGGACAAATATAGAACTGTGGCAATATTCCTGTGATAAACTAACACTCTTCGAGGTATTCATAACCGCAATATTGGACGTGTTGAGCTTCGCGATCGGGAAATCTTGCTGTTATTTTCTGTTCGTCTTTTTTCTTGTGTACTTTTTGGTGTATTATATACTTTTACACACGAGTGTTAGCCTCTTTTACCAGTCGTTTTTTTGTGATAAAAAATACCAATGAATTCTAACTTTGATACCAAAGGGATCCAGACTATTCTTGTGATGTTCCTCTTGTCCGTGTGTACAATTTTTTTGTGTATTGTAGAATTTTACGAAAGGGATTTTTAATCCATTACCTATTAAATCTTAGGGCTAAATGAGTTTTCTTGGATGTTATTAGCAAAATCTGCGAAAATGGCCCCATTTTGGTCGATCCAATATTAATTTTGAATTCCCACAACCTCGCATGCTATTGGTTCATTCCCAGCTTCCGAGAGCTTCCAGTCTGTGTTTCTTCATAGGTGTTCATGGTATGAGCTTGTTTTTCGTCTGTTTCTTACATAAATTATAAATATCCGTTAGAAGAAAATTGATTCTTCACTCCAGCATTTTTGAAATATAAATATGCCCTATAGGATTACACTTTCACATGTTAAGGCGCATGGTACGATCGCTAATAGCCTAGTCCCTGAACCCCAATTTTACCGGAGTGGTCAACATTATGGTGTTGAATACGGCGGTCTGGGTAATACGTATATTCCCCGTTTCTCAAATTGACAAACAGTTGGTGGCAGCATTTGAAAATTTCTCAAGACTGGAAAATACCGAACGGCATTGTGGAAAAGGATGCGGCCCATAGCAATTGCGTGATCACTTTTCCGTGTTTTGCGACGCCCACCAAGTAAACCCACCAAAACGTTCATTTTTCTTGCTAGGGTCTATAGGTTCAGACCGATTAACGATACATATCCCAAACAAAACATAGTACGGACCCTCTGATCCCGGGGGGGGGGGGTCTCCTTCATTTTTGTTTGGGGTAGGGACCTGCTCCAGGACTCAAGAAGTGACCGAACTATACCTCTCTCGTTCGTGCAATATCATGACCCAGGTATTTATAACAGTAATTTAAAGTGACCCAAACTACCCTCTCCTTCTTGCGATATAATGACCCATATTTTATACCAGAATTTCCTGTCGTATTAACAAGCAGAACCGCCAATCAAATACCCCGGGCAAATGCCCAGCGTGTCTTTGCTTTGTGACTTGGTGTGCAATGTTGTAAGGCCACGACGAAAGTCACACCACATGAAACCAGGATCCTAACTCGATCAACAAATGGATGCATACTGCACACTGTCTGCATGAAATCTGTAGCTTACAGTTCGCCAGTCATACGTGGCACTATTACGCTACTTCATCACCGGTTCCGTATGAATACGTTTATGTATAATTATGTAGCTTATCGAAAACGGTGGCGCTATCACCATCCATATCGAAATGTCTATGGGCATTTGTACACATTGTCACCCGCCTGATAAACCGCGGCACCGTAAACAACACCGAGATACGATATTATGATGACTAAAAAAAAAAGTTGCAAATCCTACGATGTCGAATTCTGCGTCGAGCTTGACTACGTTCACGGACGATATATCACCATCGCGGATGCGTACCCAAAAATATACCAACCAACCACAATCACCAACCGATATTATACCACAAAGGGGTCAGAATTTACAGTGTGAAAAAAAAAGGAGTCAATAGTTTATACCAGACGGCTGATTTTTGCGACCCTATCCAGGGGCACGTCTCTGTATATGACGTTGTAACTAAAACCCCCCGGCCTCTAGATGCAAAAATCCTCCATAGAACCCCTTCGTTTTCCCGGAGATATTTGAGATTTAGTTTCACATTTGCAATGCATTCGCTATGATGGACTGATAACGTTAATCTTCCGCCGCAGTACAATTTAATATATCTTTCGAAGTCTGTGACCCAGACTACAACTTTCCAGACCGCCGTAGTATCTGAAGAAAGCTACTGTTTTCTCATTTACCCTGTAAATTCTTAAGCTCCAAGAAGATGTTTTATTGGATGTTATGAGCTAAAATGTGCCCCATTTTTGGTCGACCATTATTAAATTTTACAAAGTTACCTCTTTGGGGAGCAAAATCAAGTTTTTAGCGCTCACATCTAAACGGATTGTAATATCAGTGTGAAACTTTCAGATGGGTTTTTGTTGGGTGAAGGTCATTCCTGTCAAGATGACAACTTTTTTTATATTAAAGGGTCATCCCCGACTTAACCAATGGCGATGGTCTAAAATAGTGATTCTTTCGCCCACCGTTTAGCTACAATTACGTTTGGGTCATGGTAACACCCAGAAAATGGGGTGGGAACAATGCATAGGTGCAAAATCCCAAAAAATGAATCTTGTTGGCAATGATTTTCTCAACACACTTTTTCTGTTTACATAATGCTTATAATCAGCTTGAAATTTTTTGACATTGTTAACATTTAGCTACCTTAACTGTGAAAACACCCATCACCAAAGATTTGGAGAACAGCTAACAACTCAACATTAGTGCTTCCACAACTTACAAAAATACATACTCACGCTCAAAAATGGTCTTTAATACATTTTTTTACGTGAAGATGTAAATTCTACCAATCCTACCCTTGTGAAAGCTATTACACTTCAATTTTACACATACTGCCACCAATTTTGCAATTGGAAGTTTAATATTGGACATGACTTTGTATTTTTAGGAACATTTAGTGGAAAAACTGAGGGCCTTTTATTAAAGAGACATGGGGGGGGGGGGAAGGGATTTCCCGAAGCCGCGGCCCCCAATTTTTCTCGAACCCACGGTTTTTTTACATCTTTTGGAATGCTTAACAATGTATTAGACCACACTTGAAGTGCTAAGCCGAATACGCCGTCTTAATTATTGTATAAGATGATGATTTAGTATTTCTGTCGTGCACGAAGAAGTCGAAGCACTGTTTTCTATGGGGAACGATTACGATAGCAGGCAAGTTAAAACAATGTTCTCATTTTTACTTTTGCACCTGTTTTGTCCATAAATAAACCCTCCTAAACATTCTCTGGTAGTGGTTACAACCGATCCAAGAATTTGAGAAAATCATATCCTAAAAATCTCCTCTGTCACTTTTAAAGGGGATCATTTATTACCGAAATTGCGGTCGCCCTTGAAGGTTCACTGACTTACATTAAAGTACACCCTCTATAGTTTTGAGGAAAACTCCTGTTTGCCCACAATGAATTTCGTAAATGTAAAGCTAAGCCCGGGGGGGCCACTCTTGTATTCAAAGGTTGATATTATGCGTGAACATGACTTTCCAAATGCCCCTAAACATGTATTTTCACCGACTAGAAAACAAGCTAAACATACCCTAAACAAGGATTTTTATCGTTAATGATACCAACAGTACGGCAGTGCAGATCGTAAATATAACCCCATTTCTTATCTTGCTTTGCTTTACATCTCAAGTTCCGATTACAATATTTTTGATGAGTTTTGATCCCTGCTTAATGAAGATATACATGACAATTTCAGGTTACAAAAAACCATAACCCTTTTTTCCATATTTTGGCGGTTTTTGACACCCTAAACGATAACGCGCGTACACATCGCTTGATGGAAACAAGACACCCATTTTTAACGCGTTTTCCTTGTTCACAGATCATATCCACCTTTGCATACAAGTGGCCGCCCCGGGGTAGCTAGTGGCATAAGGACCCAAACGGTGCTACAACGGTGTCACTGTCGATATAATTTGTTTATTCTATTTTTTTCATAATAAATGAGATGTTTAAATTCCTAGAGGCCACCCCCCCTCCCCCATTTGACTTGGCCACTGAACTCTAAAAAAAGACTAAACACAAATAATGTATAAAATAAATAACATACTAAATAGGAACAAATATGAATTCAAATTGACGAGACCAACAAGAATACAAAATTTTCTTGCCAGGCATACCGTAGCTGGAAAATATTACTACCGTCGGTGTTCAATATTTTCCCCAAGCAAAAGAAAAAATGCAAAAAGGAAAGGGGAAATCCCTTTGATAAATCTAATGATTTAATAAAGAAAGCATCCATCAACCCAAAAGAGACAAGACCTGAATAAAAGAAAACGAAAAAAAAAAAAACAATAAAAAAATAAACATACACCCCAAACAACTCAATTGGACAACATGAACAAGCAGGCTAGCTAGTTTTCAGTATTATGTTTGGACTATGATACCATATAAAGCTAAGGGTGATAAATTATTCGGACAAAATCCGGTTTGTTTGTAGCTGTGCATGCTTGGTTTGGGATGGACCTGTGGATTCTATGGAATTCCATCAATGTCTGTTTTTATGAAAAGGTAGATGGGAATGCAATTTGACAATACGGCACAGAGTTGCTGCAGTGAGTTTCCTGCATTTTTAAAGCAAAATTGGTCGAAATTTATCATTTGTTTTTCCACCTCGATACAAATTTGCTAGGGTTAAAATGAATGACAATTTACAAAAAAATCTCCTCCTGTCACTTTAAAGGGGGAGCATTTATTACAGAAATTGCGGTAGGCCCTTGAAGGTCACTGACTTACATGTTAAAGCACCCTCTATATTTTTGAGGAAAAAATCCTGTTTGCCCACAATGGAATTTCGTAAAATGTAGCTAGTGGCATAAGTAATCCAAATTTGGTGCTACAACTGTGTCACTGTCAATATAATTTGTTTTATTCTATGTTTTATCATAATAAATGAGATTTTCAAATTCTAGACACACCCCCCTCCCCCATTTGACTTGGCCACTGAACTCTAAAAAAAGACTAAACACATAATGTATAAAATAAATAACATAATAAAATAGGAAAAAATATGAAATTCAAATTGACAGAGACCAACAAAGTAATACAAAATTTTCTTGCCATGCATACAGGAAGCTGGAAAATATTAACTACACGTCGGTGTTACAATATTGTATCCCCAAGCCAAAAGAAAAAAATGCCAAAAAGGAAAGGGGAAATCCCTTTTATAAATCTAAATGATTTAATACAAAAGAAAGCCATCCATTCAACCCCAAAAGAGACAAGACATGAATAATAAATTGGACAACATGACAAGCATGCTAGCTAGTTGTCAGTATTATGTTTGGACTATGATACCATATAAAAGCTAAGGGTGATAAATTATGCAGGACAAAATCCAGGGTTTGTTTGTAGCTGTTGCATGCTTGGTTGGGGATGGACCTGTGGAATTCTATGGAATTCATCAATGTCTTTTTTTATGTGAAGGTAGATGGGAGTGCAATTTGAATACGGCACGGAGTTGCTGCTGTGAGTTTCCTGCATTTTTAAAGGCGCATTTCGTGATTTCAGCACCTTCTGTTTTATTCATTGATCACTAGATATCCTTGAGAAAAGCTTATTCCCAAAATATGAGCCGATTCCGATCTTGCGGTTTTGTGTTATGAGCAATTGCTCGTTTCCCACGGTCCCATAGGCTACTGTGCTGTAATTTCTGTCCGTTTACGGACAGAAAATACAAAATTGCAAATTTCGTACAGATGCGACCGAATTTGCACGTAAGATTGGGCACACGTGGATTACTAAGGCTAACGGTTCAGATGATATAAAAATCTCAACATCTTTTAGGTAAGTCGGGGGGACGAGGCTGTGGATCACGAAATGCCCCTTTAAAGCAAAAATTGGTCTAAATTTAACATTTGTTTTTCCACCTCGATACCAAATTTGCTAGGGTTAAAAATGAATGACAAATTTACAAAAAAATATCCCTGTCATTTTGTTTTTAAAAAGGGACCACTGCCCTACCTTTCAACTAAAATCATCCTTATGGCATTGTAGCCCCCAATACAGAATAAAGAATATAACAGCTATTTGGTAGACTAACATTACTTATGTTTCAACAAATAGCTGCCTTATGTTTTATTCTCAGGCTTTATCTCCTCTTTATGCCTGGGATAAATAGCGATAATGTGACAGGATAAAATGTGTAGACGTTTATTATATATGAGCTTATAAATGAGGAAAAATTTTGTACATTTCCAGTAAACCACCTTTAAAGGCTGACGCAGATCGAGATTATAAAATATAATTTTATCATGTATTAATTAAAAATAGTCAACTAGAACTAAAGACAGTCGCCTAAAATGCTCAATTCCAAGGTTTGAGATGAATCAGATTTTTTGTTTTGATGTAGTAGACATATGCAGTGTAACAGTACCATAGAATACTGTGTATAACAAAAATAAACATTTTGGATCCAACAGTTTATTACAAAGTTGTAATTTTCTCCATGAATGGAGATCAATTTGAGCGTAGTTATTTCACACAGT
This sequence comes from Ophioderma brevispina, assembly GCA_023653785.1. Classification (NCBI taxonomy): domain Eukaryota; kingdom Metazoa; phylum Echinodermata; class Ophiuroidea; order Amphilepidida; family Ophiodermatidae; genus Ophioderma; species Ophioderma brevispina. Next base: position 55,805 of record JAMKCH010038935.1, on the reverse strand, counting down.
GATTAGTACATCGACAAGCATTCTTTATATGCAAAAAATATGATATGTTAAAAAATTGAGGGCACCATTCTGAGGAATTCTCGAGTCAGGCTTTAAATGGAAAAAAAATCACCAAATAGTTTAAAATGACATTTGAAAAAATTGTCATACCATCTCCTGCAAATTGACATGCAGTGATGGTGACTTGTACACTAAACAGCTGATTGTGATACACAACAGTTACAGAATAAACAAAGGTCAAGAAAGCACATGTTTGAGGTCAAATTGTACAGGTCATGATGCACAATATTGTGCTTCAAAATTTGGGACATTTGAAGGGAAAAGATTTATTGATCACAGACTTCCCATATGCACCCATAAAAAGTTAAGGACCAAATAAAATCCACTGTTTTGTCTTTCATTCTTGTCCCTTGAAATACCCCACACAAAAGCCATAATGTGAGAACATGTTAGGGTACTATTCCATGTTACTACTGCCACAAATTCCACAAAAATACAGCAGTATTTTTGGGAGGGTTAAAATATTATTCTCTTTTGCTAGCTTAATCAAATATGCTCTGGGTTGGGAAAAAATGCCTGGGAAAAATGGGCGGTCCTTTTATGCCATCAAAACAATTTTTAGGCCTCTTTTAGGCCAATTCTCCAAATTGAGTTCTCATGTTCACACAGCTGTTTGAAAGTCTCATTTATTATGACAAAACCAGCATAAAACAAAAAATAACAACGGCGACACACTTTTGACAACTAATTTGGAGTATTAATACCACTGACTTCATCCTGTGCAAATTTTACAAAATTTCATTGCGGGCAAATATGATTTTTCTTAAAAATCTAGTTTAACACGTCTTTCTATGGGGAATGGGCATATAGAGGGCGTTATTACATACAAATCCTGACCTTTGTAGGCCTATATGGTAAGATTCCTGCAATGGATTTTCTGATTTATATTATTTGTCAAATTTGTGTCACCACTGCTTAAAATTGTTCTTAAAATGAGAGAAGATTTGAATGGGGTTCAGAGTGTTGCCTGCTCTGGCAAGAAAGATATGTAGAGATAGCCTTTTCCCTGTGGCCGTGGGCCAGTGGGTAACTATTGCTGATTTTTTCACATATGCATTGACTGATTAATTAACTTCATACTTAATCACAAGAACCACTGGCCCAAGACTCATATGGGGCACACACAGGTTGACTTCTAATGACCCCTAATCCTAAATGTCTGTTGTAATATGTTAAAGGCTGACTCAGAGATTTCCTGAGAAGGGCGCCCTCAATTTTCAAACAAATTGTGCTTTTTGCATATACATAATGCTTTTCCATATACTAATCACTCACTGTGTGAATAGCTAAGCTCAAATCGAAGTCCTTCATTAGAAAAACACAACTTTGGTTGTAAATGTTCCGGATCCGTACAACTTTGTTATACACATTATCCTATGGCACTATATACTACACACATAACTGCATGGAAACGAAAAATCCGATACATCTCAAACTTTGGAACTGGGCATTTTAGGTGACTAGATCTATAGTTCTGGTTGACTTTTTAAAATAAATTCACAAAAAATTATATTTAAAAAATCTCTGAGTCAGCCTTTAAACCTAAACATAATTGCCTGCTATTTCCTTACATTTGCATACATTTTCATGATTCTTGAATGTAATGATTCTTGGGTAGTGCCCATAAGCTACCCCTTAAAGAGTGGTGTTAAAGGTCATGTAGAGGTCAGAGGTCATGGCCCAAAATGGTCAGAATTGAAATTGCTTGGTGTATCTACAAATGTCGATAACTTTTCATGACACTTGGATGCAATGGTCCTTGAGGTGGTGTCCCACATGTTGCCTCTTCAAGAGGTCATAGTCCATATTAGAGGTCATGGCCCATATTAGAGGTCATGGCCCATATTAGAGGTCATGGCCCATATTAGAGGTCATGGCCCATATTAGAGGTCATCGCCCATATTAGAGGTCATGGCCCATATTAGAGGTCATGGCCCATATTAGAGGTCATGGCCCATATTAGAGGTCATGCATGGCACAAAAAGGATGACCTCATCTAACCTTCCTCTCCATTCACAAACCGCGATGACAGACGACACAAGCGTTCAGGGAACGTTGTATATTTTTAAGTAAAATTGCCAAAATCAGTGGCGTATAGCCAGATTGGGCCAGGGAGCAATGGCCCCCAATATTTGATTTCGGCGGTTGAGATGAGCCTGTCGGTTCACTTGAAGAATTCAGGTCATGGCACTTGCAGGCCAGACTGCCGGCAAAGTATAGGTTTAAAGTTCAATGGTCAGCGTTTGACAAGTAAAACAAAATCGTGCAAGAATTAGCCCTCGGAAGAGATTTAAAGCATATAAAACCCAAAATTTTCAGGGGGATTTCCCCCTGGATCCCACCAGATAAAGCGGGCCCCTGTACTGCACCCTTTTTCTCTCGGTTCAGATACGACACTGGTTCCTCCCATATCAAAATCCTAACTATGCCACTGGGCAAAATGAGAGCAAGTTTTGGGCGAGTTAAAAAGTGGGCGAGTGAGATGGCGAGTTAAAATTGCGAGTTACCCCCACGAAGTCAGACTGAACTGCAAAGAAGTCACGGAGTCGAGATACGAAAACACCATGAAGTTCTGCTGGCGAGTTACGGAAACACCATTTAGTCCTGCTGGCGAGTTACGGAAACACCATTTAGTCCTGCTGGCGAGTTACGGAAACACCATTTAGTCCTGCTAGGAAACCAGGCAAAACAATGCACCACAACAAACCAATTGAAAATTACTCGCCTCATGAACTTCCTTGTGAAAATTTTAAACGCCCACACCAAACACGTACTTTTCCTTGAAAATTTAAACTCACACCACAAGCCTTCCTTGAAAAATGTAAAACTTTGTGGGGGGTAACTCGCCATTTTATCTCGCCACTCTCTAACTCGCCCCTTTTTTAACTCGCCAGTTACCTGTCCTTGGGCAAATTATAACAAGGTGGCTCCAGTATGGTAAAAATTCGTAAGCATTGCGACTCTCAAACCAAACCACAGACTAGTGTAGTAAGAGACCTGTAGAAATAAACCACTGCTTGCTAAGTGTTGAGGTGAATTAAGGTCTGTCCTTAAAAGCCATCAAAGCCAGAATTTAACACTCACCTCGCTATACCAAGTCACTTTATGTTGTGAGGTACGAACAGACAAACCAGTGCCCTATTTTTTAATACAGATACTCAAGAGTGGCAATTTGTTTTATTTGAGATCCACTTTAAAATATCTCCTGAAATGAGATCTAATATTTTAACACTCAGTTTGATGCTTTATTAGATTGATTTCTAACAAGAATATGCGGAATACTTTTGGGAAAAATGGATTATGAAGAATTTATTCAGTCATCTTGCACAAAAGGTTAAAAGCAATGCAGATATTGCAGAATAAAGATCGCTTAGGATGGGTTTTATTGCGATACGGAAAAGGAAAAAAAAAGATTGTATTTCAAGTTGCATAATGGCCAGTCCATATCGTCAATAAAACTGGCATGGGCGTAGCCCTCGGACCCCCACAATAAAAATAGCTGCAGGTTCCTTAAATGTTAATACTTGTTTATGAAAGATATAAACTGACGATCTCAATTTGCATTTTTATTGTCTTTTAAGATTTTTAGGTGTTCTAATAGAATATTGTTAATATGAACTCTCCCATGAAACAGGGGGGCACCACCCTGTCTATAATCATACCCCTAATTGGCTAGAATTTACAAACCTGAAACTACTGAGTTAGTTTGTTGGTGAAAGGGGTCTTTGCTCACAACCTCTAACCCTACCCATTTCTTAAATGTCATTTGGCACCTGAAAAAATAGTGATTTGATGGTTTTAGGGTCATTTTTTTTCTGAGATCCGTACCCATGTTTAAGGATTTGCCTACCCCATATCTATCTAAGGATTCTGTAAAAGAAATCATCCCCATATGAAATATTGCGTCCTCTTGCTCTTTACATGAAACTCAAAAAAGAATGTAACCCCTTTCGAGGGAATTAAAGAAGGAATACTTCCTTTCATACAGAATATGCATAATAAAGCAAACCACACTATGCTTGCGCCAGTGGCAGGGTCAGGGGGCGCTGCCCCTCTGTGGGAAATCTGTCCCTTCCCTTGCCCTAGGAATAGTGATTTTCTGCACTATGTGCCAATTTACAGCAAAAAAAGTTAGGCCTATACTATACAACAAATAACATATCTAACATGACAGAAATGTATAGTACAGTATCATACTATAATAATACATTAAAGTATCAATTAGACTGTACTAAGATAATGGTAGGATATGATATGATATGTTAGGACCAGTAATGGACAGCCCGATAGGGCTTATAGTTATTGGGACCTGTAATACATTCAAGTAAAAAAACTAAAAGTAAAGTAACGGGGTGAATGAAATAGAAAATTTACATGGGAAATAAAACATAAAAAAACAGAGACAAACAAAAACAAAAACAAAAACTATCTAAGCTTAAACAAAACACTACGGGAAAACGGGGGATATGCGAATTTGGAGAAGGAGGAGGACTTATCAACAGTCTTGCTGAGGTATGTAATAATATTTCATAATGAGGGAAGCAGAGCAGAGGAGAGAAGAGGTAGAGGTGAGGAAAGGTAAGGAAGAGAGATAGAAATAGGTGAGGAAAAGGTGAGAGAAATAAGAGACTGGGAGAAAAATTTTAAAAAAGAATTGTACTTCATGTTTTTGAATATACATAATGCTTGTCCATTATATAATCCACTGTGTGAAATAACCTAAGCTCCAATCGAAGTCCTCATAGAGACAAAACACAATTTTGTTATAAATCCGGATCCGGAATTTTGTTATACACGGTCCTATGGCCCTGGTCTTACTGTGCATAAATGCTTACTGCCATGAAAACAAAAAATCCGATTCATCTCTAATTCTGGAAGTTCGGCATTTTAGGTGACTATCTTAGTTATAGATGCATATTTTCATTACTACACACAAAAAAATTTGGAAAATATTGAGTTCGGCCTTAAATCCGGCCTTTTTTAATGTGAGTAACATAGGAAAAGAAAAAAAATTGAGGAAATTGGGAATGTGGTACCGTGTTGTTCCTAATAAACGCGCCTGCTCTAATAAACGCCCCCTACGATTTTGGATAAAAAAAAATGTCAAGAAAATGAGTTAAGCTACCTAAATCACATGATTTTATGCCGGGACTGTTGTAATCTGCATCATAATCGCGGTTGTGCACAGTTGTAATAGTTTAATAGTATGGAACTTTGCCTCGGGACTGGTGCGAAAAACAGAATCCCCCTGCTCGTTTCATCCCCCTGCTCGTTTGTTGTATTATTGGTATTATTCATGCAAATAAGCGGGTTTGTTAAGGCGATTTTTTGCGGGCGGGATTTTGACTTTCCATAGCTACTGGTTAATAAATGCCCTCCCTTTGAAAAATGCACCGCCCCCGGGGCGTTTATTAGGAACAAGACGATGACCCTTTAATCAAAATATTTTTAAAAATTTTATTCATTCTGTATTTTTGTTTTATTTTAAATAATTTATTTATTTATAAGTTATTGATATACTAGTGATATAATTTGTTATTAGTATATTTATATCGTTACAATTCCAAGTCTCCTGCTATCACTTCAGGTAAAAATATGATGCATTTAAAAAAAATTGTGCCAGTTGCACGGGCAATATATGGGAATTCATAACCTCAAAATGGCCAACCCTAGGATTGTGACGTTTAGCGTAGACAGACCAATTTATTTGATTGATTTTTTATAGTTTGATTAATTTGTTGTTCATTTATTATATATTTTTTACTTATATATATATTTGTATTTTTTGTTATTCATTGTCTCTTGTGTTCAATTTTGAAATCTTTGCATTTCGCCAGATCTGGAGACAAGATCTGGTCACAGTACAAAACTTATGAATAATAATGTCAATACCAATAGGTCATATGGCCACACACCAGGGTCAAAGCCCAGATTCAAAGAAACACTCTTGAATGTAGGTCAGGCTCTTAATTTCTGTGGGGGTGGCTGATATCTGTAGCAAGTCATGCATTTTGTCCAAACATTGCCATAATGAATTTTTAAAATTAAATTTATTTTTGTTTCATATAGAACTGATCTAATGTGTTGTTGTGGCTTATTTTAAGTTATATGCTGATATAAAAAGTAATAAAATAATTGGCATGTTCATGTTTTGTGTGTTTTTTTCCAATCCTAAACAGTTCAAGCTAGAAACTAAGTATTCACTAATCACTATCATAACAATAAAATCTAAGACGGATTTGCCAAATGGGACTTAAGTTTATGGGATTGGGTCATTGCAATTATTGTTGTTTTATTATGACTATATAATGATAGTATAATTTAATATATTGTGATTGACATTTCCAATTTAATTTACCCTCTTTCTTAGGTAGTGGAAGTAAAATACAGGAGTCACTGACCTTTTTTTACAACTTGTGTTGTCATCAGCAGTAGTGCACGACTTGTGTAAGTTGAATGCCTCATCAGTGAATAACAGACGTGTCAAGTTGAAGCTATTCATTATAAAGTTAATTACTGTGCTAGTTGAATGCTTCTTCAGTGAGATAGCCACACTACTTGTGTACCGTCAATTTATAAGTTGGCCCATGTGAAACCTCTATTCAAAAACAGGCGTGATCTTAATGATCTTGAAAATTATCGGCCCATAGCTGTGATCATCGTAGATAGCACCACTACATGTATAGTATGAAGCGATCATCAGTAGACAACAAGTACTACTGTGTCTAGTTGATTAACCCTGGAAGCTAGCACACATTGTAACACATCTCAAGTACAAAAGTTGAGTGATTAAAATGTTGACAGACTGGACAGGGACCCCTGAAACGTGATTCTTTAAGTGCCGCAAATGTGCATTAAGGAGAGGGGGCCAAAACAAAGTTAGTACAGGGGTCAAAGTTTTAAATTGCTCCAATCAATGTGAAGCCACCAGGTATGGTCTATACCATAAGGATTCAGAAATAATGTATAGTTTTGTAATATGTAGGCTAAAGTTCAGAGTAACAGCTAAAAACTGCAAAAATTCAATAATAAGGGTCAATTTCAGTTGTAACAGGGGTCAAATCTGTAAGTTGCTCCGATTTGGCTACAGAAGTGGTGCAAATTATTGGTGGAGTTCATGTAGGGTGAAAAATAAGGAAGAGTTTTCAAGGCTAATGATTAGTTACGGATGTAGGGGGCACAAAGAAGGCATTCAAAGGTCATTGATTCAATTGGGCTTGATCTTGTTACCCCCTACTTTCTTAATCAAGCATTTGAGACACTCAAAACTAGTCCTTATTTTTATCCTATTATGAGCTCCACCAATATTCGCACCATTTTTTATCCAAATCGGAGCGATTTAAACTTTTTGACCCCTGTACAACTGAAATTGACCCTTTTATTGATTTTTCTGTTTTAGCCTTACGCTGAAACTTTAGGCTGGATATATTACAAACTATACCTTTCTGAATCCTTATGGTTATACACATAATATGGTATACTTTTCAACATGATTGGATCAATTTAAAAATTTGACCCCTTTACAACTTTGTGTTGCCCCCCTCTTAAGGCACCACTTGCTGCCTTAAGAATCGCGTTTCATTGTTCCTGTCCAGCTGTATACATATTAATCACTCAACCTTTTGTACTAAAAAGAAAAAAAGAGATGTGTTTCAAATGTGTGCACTCCAGCGGCTAAATGCTATCATCATTCTTTTCATATAGCACACTACGTGTGTATAGTTAATGCTATCTGCAGTACTAGCACATACTTGTGTATAGTTGATGTAGCTATCATCAGATGATAGCATTCAACTAGACACTAGTGTACTAATCCGTAGTGCACGCTGCTATCTGTATGGGTCAGCTGTGCATCTCAGCAGATAGCACACTATTGTGTCTAAGTGATGCTATCATCATTAGATAGCACACTACTTGTGGGTAAATTTGAATGCTATCAGTAGAATTAGCACACTACTTGTGAATAGTTGAATGCTATCTTCAGTAGATAGCCACACTACTTGTGTACCGTCAATTTATAAGTTGGCCCATGTGAAACCTCTTATCAAAAACAGGGCTTTGATCTTAATGATCTGAAAAATTATCGCCCATAGCTGTGGCTATATCAGTAGACTAGCACACTACATGTCCTAGTTTAATGCTATCATCAGTAATTAGCACATACGGCTAGTTGAATGCTATCATCAGCTGATAGTACACTACTTGTGTACATTTGAAGCTATCATCAGTAGATTAACAACTTTGTTTAGTGAAGGCTATCATCAGAGATAGACACTACTTGTGTCTGTTGACTGATATTCATCAGTAGATAGCAAATGTACTTGGTGTCTAGTGAATGCCTAGCATCAGTAGATAAACACAACTACTTGTGTCTAGTGAATCTTATCACAGTAGATAAACTTACTTGTGTCTAGTTGAATGCATCTCAGAGATAGCACACTACGTGGGTGTAGTGATGCTATCATCAGTTAGATGCACACTACTGTGTCTAGTTGGAATGATATCAATCAGTAGATAGCACCAGTACTTGGTTAGTTGAATGCTATCTGTAGATAACCACACTACTGTGTCCAGTTGAATGCTATCACCCCGCAGATAGCCACACTACGTGTCAAGTTGAATGCTATCATCGTAGAGAACACACACTTGTGTCTAGTGAATGATATTCTTCAGTATGATAGAACATACTTGTGTGGTAGTTGAATGCTATCATCAGTAGAGTGCACGACACTTGGTCTGTGACAGTGCTATTGCGTAGAAGCACCATAATTGTGTCTAGTTGAAGCTATCATCATAGAGATAGCACATACTCTTGTGTCAGTTGAATGCGATCATCAGGAGATAACCCACGATGGGTTATAGTTGAATGTATCAATAGCTGATAGCACAATGTGTACATAGTGAATGCTATCAGTCGATAGCACATAGGTCAATTGTGGTCTAGTGAATTGCTATCATCAGTAGATCGCACCTACTAGTGTCTAGTGAATGCTGATCATACAGCAGATAGCACAACCTACTAGTTTCTAGTTGAATGCTATCATCAGCAGATACGTCATCACTACTAGGGTCTAGATTGAATGCTATCATCAGATGATAGTACAATGTTTAGTTGAATGCTATCAGGAGATAGATGCTACTCTGTGTATCATTTGAATGCTAACCTCAGCAGAGTAGCCACTGACTAGGGGTCTAGTTGAATGCTATCATCAGCAGTAGCCACACCTACTAGTGTCTAGTTGAAGCTATCATCAGCGGATATGTACACTAGTGTCTAGTTGAATGCTCATCAGATTCTAGTACATAGTTGTCTAGTGAGATGCGATCAGTAGGATAGCATGCTACCTGTGTACATTTGAATGATACCATCAGCAGTAGACACACTTGTGAATACGTTGAATGCTTTATCACGCAGTAGGGACCATTTGCGGTCACGTTGTGGACCGAAAAAAACAAGGGAAAATTTGTTTTCAACCCAATGTGTTTGACCAATATGAACCAACTGTTATTACTTATGTCATCATGTAGACACTTTTGACCATCTAACCACGAAAATAAAAAATAACGTTTTCCACTTTCCGCTAGATTGATTAATTTTGTCATGAGGGGCAAATAAGCTCGGTCAGTTTGTGACCTCTTTCAGACAAAAAAGGTTTTTTAGAATCCAAACTTCAACAGCAAAATTCTTGTGAGTATTTAAAGCTACTCACATTCTATATTTGATTTCCTAAAGGTCATTGGACTTTGTCAGTACAACAATGTTGGTAATTAAAAGTAAACAAGAAACTTTACTTTGGTAATATTAACAAGTGATATAAATAAGTCCGGTCACGTGCGTGATTGGTGGTCGTGTGGGACTCGTCCATTGACTTATCTTAATAACACAAAATCGGGACATGGTTAATGTGGCACCAAAATGAAATTGGAATAAAATCTGTGTATTCCCATATTCTCAACGATTTCAAGCACTTCTTTAGTCCAATGTCATTAGTATATTTGCAAAGCGCATGTATTCCTAGGATGCAGATTTCATGTTTGTGAAATAATCAGTCTGCTTAAATTTGGCAACTTCACCCCTAAACTCCAAAAAGAAAGGGAAATCAAGTTTAAACTAGTCTTTATTAAAATAATTGTTTGGGTCTGTTTAAAAATGATCATATGCATATTTTAAACTGGTAATAAAAGATAATACTGGCTACCGTCTTCAATATGACCAGAAATGTAGTCTTCAAATCCTAAAATGGTGAGTGCCGGTCACGTGTGTGACAGTGAATTAGCACATCAATACACTTGTGAAAGGAGAAAGATCTAAACAGTTGATTTGTATAAACATTAAGGTATCATAGAACCGGGCTTTGACAAAATATGAACATTACTGAGACGGTTTTCTAGTAATAAAAACTTCTTGTCTTTTTGGTCAGTGTGGTGTGACACGTTTCCAGTAAATTGCAAAGTCAATTAATATTCTTTGTTAATTACTTGCCTATTTCCTATAAAGTTGTAATTTTTCAACATAATTTTGAAAATTGAAGTCCACGTAATACTTTAGGCAGTATTTCAAACAGAAATGAATAGCTATTCATTATAAAACTAAAGAAGCAAAATGGTGTAATAATCTCACTTTTTTATCCCAAAATATTAAATACATTCATTTATGCAAATGAGTGTTTTAGTTGAACATATTGTTTAAAATATCATGCAGGAAATTTGGAAGAATGGTTAACATGATAATGTAAAGAAATTTGCAATACCATTAACTTCATTTTTTATCAAAAAGGTTTACTTTTTTGAAGAATGGCCCAGTAGATAGCACACTACTTTAGTTGACCATACACAAGTAGTGTGGTATCATCAGTAGATAGCATTGAAATGTACACAAATAGTGTGCTACCTGCTGATCTCTGATTTGCTCATTACATGATATTACCTTCCAAGTAACCAATCAAAATAGTGCTTAGATGCCAATAGATAGGCAGGAAGTGCCCAGGGGTTTAAAACCTGAATTCCATGTGAAAATGAATGGGAATTTGAATTTTTGTAAATATATGTAATATTCTACCACCTGAAATGTAAACAGAAGGTGACAATTTGCAGCCCAAACACATCGCCAGCACCTTTGATTTATCATTCAAACCTATCTAGCCGGGTATAATATTTCCTGTTAATTTGTAGACCAAATATACATAATATTAATCTCATCTTGAAAGGTACACACACATATCCAAGACATTTTATAAGGTGCCGCGTAGTACCGAGTGACAGACACAGTACTCTGTGTATTAGACTGGTTGTGTATATGCACCATTAGTATGTGTAATCAGCAAGGGCTTGTACGTCGTGCTCCTTGGAGTGGCCAGAATAGTGGAAAGTTATGTTTAGGGTATTGGTAGTGAGAAGCTTATTTTTTGCTTTGGGGTTTTGAGTAAGCTGATAGTGTTGTTGGGTGAATATCATAATTGTAACTACTTTAGGTAATCAGTAGTGTTCTTCTTGTGATAAAAACTGAGCGGGAAATTTCTAGCATGACATTGACACTAGTTAATCAAACAGGGTATTTTTTATTTTTAAATGGGCATATTTAAGAAAATACAGTGAAATTTCAGGTTAGATATTTGCTTGGTTGGAAGTGCTCTTCAAAGTATATAAATTTATGAGATTGACCAAGATTCTTGACATTGAAACCATTATAACTTTGGAAATCAGATATATTTTTGATATCAAATTTAAGTATGTGTCGCAAGTTTAAAAAATTTAAGCTGTAAGATATCATTTATTTTTCAGATTAAATTTAAAGGGGAATGACCCAATTTGATTGTCAAAAGTGTTCATCTTGATTGGATGCCCTTGAGCCACAAACCTTGAGCCCTTGAGCCCATGTGTAATGTTTCTTGCCAATATTTCAATATTGGTTGAAATATATAATAATGGTTGACCAAAATGGGGCACATTTTTTGCTTATAACAAGTTGACCAGGGGAAAGAAACCCATTATTTACAAAGTTTTTGCCATAGTCATTCCCACATTTCCCTTGCCAGTGGCGGCACCACAGGGGGACATGGGGGGCTTTCCCCCCAATTTTTTAGAGATTTTTGGCAAAATTCAACGATTTGGGGCCAAAAATCAGCAAATTTTGGGAAAAATCAGATTTTGGGCCAAAATTGGTTAAAAAATCTCCAAATATTTGATACTTTGCCCCCCCGAAATTTCGCACAATTTGGCCCTCCCAAAATATTCACTTTGCCCCCCTGTTTGCTCCCCAGAAAAAGAGGTCTGGCGCCGCCACTGTCCCTTGCTGCCCCTATATTGGTAGTTTTTACCTTAAATTTGCAGGTGACAATCAAGCCTGCCTCCCAAGCTGATCCTTATGGTTAAAACTTATAACATTGTCACTTCCAAGATAAATTGACTATTTTAAAGATGTCTCACCTGATTACAACATATTATTTTCTGTGTTTCATAGAAAATTGCAATGCACCCCACCAAATTCACCTCGGGGTCTGCTCTTTAAAGCAAATGTTTAGCTGTCCCCAACAAGATCAAATTGTTCTTGTACCAAAGTTATACATAACCTTGTAATTGACGTAGCTGTTACTACAGTTTTTATCTAGAGTGCAGACCCCCCTCCCCAAAAAAGATAGTTTTGATACTGGTGAGTGAATCAAGCCCAAAAAAAGGAAATTTGTTCATGTGTCACATGTGGAAAAGTATGCACCCTCCCTAAATCAATCCTTGTTATGGGCCTGACAATCTTCATTGAAAATTTGGTAACTTTTTCTAAATTTTGATACTTGTGACATGTGACGTTTACATATATCCTGACATATACATAAAGATGAAAATGATCTAACTCTGCAGGTTTGAAATTAAACTAGGCATATTTCATATTATACGACTAGTAGCAGTCATAAATTCATTGGTGTTGAATAAAAGTAAAGAGTCTATAAGCTCCTTTTTTTCTGAGAATTGATTCATTGTTTCAAGTTAAAGGTCAGGAATGTTTTAATTAACACTTATTCATTCATTTCCAGCACAAAATAAACCACCTGTGAGAAGTAAGAAATTGTTAAAAATGTCCTTTAAAGAGACACTGGCACTTTTGAAAAATAGCGACCTCAAAATTTTTCAAAATCGATATTTTTGTATGGTTGTAAAGCTTTTATATACACTAACCCTCAGCTGAAATGAGTAAGACCAAATCAGTGCCCTTTTGGGTAAACAGAGCAATTTTACAATAAAATGACTCTGGAGTCATTTTATATAGCAGCATATTTTATCAGAACTTTTGGCCCCAGATAAAGTTACAGAGACCCTAATTTTGCCACTTTGTATACCATGTAGAAACAAAGTTTCTTAGTTGTTAATTAGAAGAAGGCATTGCCCACAGGACAACGTCTTTTAAGAAGGGAAGAAATAAGGAAGAGAAGAAACAGGGAAAAAGAGGAGTGCGAGCTTATGAGGATAAAATCGTTCTCTGTCAACTATACATACACAAAGCAATGCCAGGGGACAAGTTGTATCGAGATGTCATGGTAGTATATCCTTCAGGCTGACACTGCTAATGAGGGAATAATTAAATAACAGCTTGTAAGCCCCATATTTTTTTCCTGGAAATCAGGTGAACTTTAATTCCAATGACATCATTATTGACATCATGGATGACATCATAAAATCGTAAAGCTCTTTCTCTCAGAAAGAAGGATGGTTTTTATATATGCTGGTATGTGGAAAGATACACTTCCTGGTAAGTTGTCTCTGTTTTATATGAAATTTTAAGTATTTTCACACAGTAGGATTAGTTTTGATTTATCAGCAAAAGACCTTTGTGAATTTAAAAGTCAGTGAATTAGTCTTAATTCCATGGTCCTAGTAGATCACAAGCCAAAGCCTGACATTATTTTTTTAACATGGGAAGAAAAATCCTGGAGTGCTAATCTCCAAGTTTAACGAACCCGTGTATTCTGAGAATCTTTTGATTTGACCCATATTAAATTTCTTGCCAATTTCATGGCGTGTTGACCCAGAATTTAAATCATGTTGTGAAATTCTCATTGGTACACAATTGTGTATGTGGGTCATTTTGGAGTTATAAACTTTGTTCAAGCCAGTGGAGTGCTCAGAGGAAGGGAATTAGGGATTAGTTTCCAGATCAGGACGTAGGTGTACTTGTCAGCGGAGGCAAATCCCGGTTTGAAGCAGATTTTCCCAATTAGAGGTGAAAATTGTGGCGAACAGGCAAAAAAGGGCTGCATTAGCATGATTTTCAAGCTTTTTCAACTGGGAAAATCTGCCTTAACCAGGAATTTCCCCCTTTGTAAAGTAAACCCCCTGTTACACCAATGAGCACCGTTAAACACCACAACACACTACACCAAAAAACAACCATACCAAATTCTTGTACTAATTTGAACCCTAAAAGAGTCATGCTTAATATTCCTGCAACATATCTATGGCTCATTTCTTTAATACTACAGGCCATTGACTTTGAATTATACCCCCGCTATTGCTGTAGAAGACCGCATAATGCAGATCCACTTTGAACTTGTCTAAACATGAACTTGGCCTTTGTCTAAACATGACTTTGGAATAAGATTTAGGCTGCAGTGAAAAAAATATAGTAAATAATAATTTGAACAAAAATGACACACTTATTCATCCAAACATTTATGCCAAATTTTATTCTTAGCTGGAATAGTCACAATGGAATAGCCATGTGTTGAGGAATTAGTCAAAGCTTGATGCTCTAGGAGTATACAAAATAGTCTAAGCTAATCTCAGGCTTAAGGAGTTTAGGTCATATGTCATTTTGACATCAATTCCAAGCCCAAATCTGCTCGAAAGGCATTCTGCAAGTAAACGTTTTAATGCAAAATAAAAAAACACCTTTTTTAACTAGCCAATTGAGCGGGAGGAATGGGTGCATTTATTTTGCATTTATTGTTAGTGCTAAATGCAATATAGGGAGGACCAGGGGGTATTTTGTCAATCAAAATAAGGGTTTATGGGTGAAATTTAAAAAGGTTTCAGTGTCCCATATTTTTTTTGGTTTTATTAGAAAGCACCGGTGAGTGTGCAACTTATGCAAAAAGTATTTGAAACATTTCAAGCTTACCTTTTAATCTACCCAGAAATGCTCATGGAAAATGATTTTCCATAGATCTATGCTAGGTAATTTGGCAAAAAATGGTAATTTATAATGGTTTTTATCTCAAAACAACCTTTGTGACCTCATTTTTGTTCATATCGATGGAATTTATGCAAAGTTTTGAAGAGGAAATTATGGCAGGAAATATATATGACCCAAACTCTTAAGCTTCCTTACTACTAAATTTAAGTTTTCCTCTTATCGAAAATGCAAATAATCATTTAAAGAGGAGTGGAATCAAACCCTACCCACTGTATTAGACCAGCAGGGGAGGAACTGCCAGAGAGTGGAATTGAATCATAATAACGATATAATAAAAATTGTATTACAAAAAATTAGCGTGAACAAAGTAATTGATGCTTCAGGAGCTTAATTATTTTAGTATCCAGGAGCATAAGTAGTTGACAGAATTTCAAATAATTATGCAACATAGCCAGCCATGTCATTGAGCATGACACCACCCTGCAGGAGTCAAATACTTCATATTTGCTAAATTCAGGCTGTATAACGTTGTACAGGTGGTGTATGAAAGGCACCTGTAGCTAGTTATTACTGAAATGCTGTTGGCTTCATGGGGAAAGTAAGACCATTGTGACATTCTTGGGTTCAAAAAGGTGGCTACAATGCCGTAAAGGGCATTGGTTTGATCGATAACAAGCCTCGTCCCAAGAAACCCCGATTTTACCGGGAGTGGTATAAATTTGGGGGATCAATTTAGTATTCTGCCACCACATCCTTCAAAAGCAGTTTATTTTGTTGAGGTTACAAATTCAGGGTGGTATTAGCACATACAAAAATTCTTTCCAAATTTGGTATCTAAAGGAAAGCTATTTTTATAATTTACCCTGAAATCTTAGAGATAAAGGATGTTGATTTAGATGCGAGTGGAAATGTGCCCCATTTTTGGTTGACAAATTCAATTTTACACGGTACTCTGTGGGAATACAAAATCACATTTTTAGCTCTCACAGCGAAATGGGTTGAAATATCGGCACGAAACTCTACAGATGGGGTTTTGGGGTGAAGGCCATCAAGGTGAAAACTTATACTTAAATTGGGTCATCCCCTTTTAATTGATATTAGGTTTTGTTTTTGTTGGGTGTGGGGGCCACAAGGTGGCCATGGTGTAGCGCAAGTGACGTGAGATGGGTGTGGTGTTTGGCAGGTTAAGATTGCCCAGTCAAAACAGAGGTTGTATAGCATTTTCTTGCTAATGCTGACCCGGTTGAACCCCCCCCCCCCCAGTATTTCACCGGCATTTATCCTCCAAATAGTAGAATAATGCCAGAGAGAGAAAAAAACGCCAGTTTCTCATCTCACTTGAGATGTGAAATCCAGAGAGAGAGAGAGAGAGGAAGAGGAGAGAGAGAGAGAGGAAGAGGAGAGAGAGAGAGAGGGGGGGGGAGAGAGAGAGAGAGAGAGAGAGGAAGAGGAGAGAGAGAGAGAGAGAGGAGAGAGAGAACACCATCAACAAACAAACATACATGACCTATCATAGTAGCCCATAATTACAAGTCACACTGCAAGCTATTATATTTTGACTATAACAGTTTTATTTTTTATGTAATAAAATGAAAGCAATAATAGGTGACTTTCAATTCGTTTACACATATGAGACCATGATGTACATGTGATTCAACGGCAAAATTAGAGATGTCAGCGTGATTACACGTTTCTCACGTACATGTTGCAATAGAATCACTCTCCTTGGGTATTCAATGGGCAGCAAGTGCTTTACTTCCAAACTTATTAAAGGCACTGTCAGTGATTTGCTAAATCAGAAAATTAAATAAATCATCCAAAATCATTGTTTGCATGTCTGTAACAAGATTAGATATCGTAACATACACTATGAGTGATGTAACTGAAAGCAAACCGCTAAGGGAGAAAATCTGGATTATTTTGGTCATTACTGGCCACGAGGACACATACTGCAATACATAATTGAGGGAGATTCAATTCATTAAACACTGTTTTCTTCCTTTTTGTCAATTTTTCATTTGAAAAAAAAATACAAACTTAGCCTTTGCTTTTAAGCTGCTCCTGCAAATTTTAAATACAGGGTGAGTAAAAAAAAACTTGACCCTGATTGTGTCCGCCATTTTGAATTTTTAAGTAATATATATCTAACATATTTGGTATCTTCTGAAAGCTGGGTTCATTATCTTTAATTTACTGCAGAGATCATTCACATCGGTTAGGTATAGACCGAGCTACAGTCGTTTGAATCAAGTAGTCGGTTTTCTGCTCTGTCCACGGATTCACATTGAAATGAACAGCGTTCAGCGAAGGAAATCCGTGTCCAGAAGAAAATCAGGCTATTTATTCACTGCAGATTCTTGATTTGAAAGACTGTAGCTCGGTCTATACTTAACCGATTGGAATGATCTTGCAGCAAATACCACATATACCACATATGTTAGATATATATTATTTAAAAATTCAAAATGGCGAACACAATCAGGGTCAAGTTTTTTTTGACTCACCCTGTATTTTGGCACTTTCGAGTGGATCACTGATAGTGCTTTTAAATACCTCAAGTGCAAAACAAACATGTTATATATGTAAATCACCAAGTGTGATATCAGACTGAGATGTGAAGCTTCAGTTAGATTTTTTAGTGATGAATTACAGTATTTTTATACATGATGAAAGAATTATTCTTTGAAAAATTTTAAATTTATGAAAAAAAGAGTAATGAATTTATCATTTTATCATCATTAGAAATGTTACTATTCATGATTTCCTATTTTTCATCACTCAAAACAATGATTAACTGTTCATGCATGTGTGATCAATCAATATCATACTAAAAGTTATAAATTGTGTGCAGAAACAATTTTAGTAAAGCTTGGCAAAAGTAAAGCTTAGAAATAACTTTTAAAAAGTATTAAAATTCAAATAAGTTTTATTAGCATTTTCATTCAGTCAGTAGATTTCATAATGATATATAATATATACAGATATTTAAGAAATAAATAATACAATATTTAAGATTTAAATTATTGGACAGGATGGGACAGGACAGGACAGGACAAGACAAACACATAGGAAAGGACAAGACAAGAACATTGTCAATTGTTTTAACAAAACTAGAGCCAAGGGAACATGATATTTGTTAGTATCTTTATAACAGTAAGTTCAATTTCTTAGAGCAAGATATCAATTCATAGTGTTGAAATTTGTCATTTCAAAACTAGAATAAAAGTTTTAAATGCAATGATTTAGTCTTATCTAAATGTTCTCTACACAGCAAACAAACTACTGAAAAAAGAAGCATTTTTTGCTGAATAAAGGGGTCAGTGTTAGACCCCCTTTGCATTGGATTTCATCAATTAACAAATTGATCTGAAATTGATAACCAATGCAGCCCGATACAAGACAGATCGAGAAATGCCAGTATCTGTATAACCAAAAATCAGACCAGATTTGGGTTATTGTTCAAAAAATGAGACTGAAGGGTGATGTTTTTTTATCATTACTTGGTGTTATAACTACAAAAATCTGTAAATTAAAAATCATAATGATTTGATTTACATGTCGTGTGTGATCTGATCACAATTTAGCCACAGTGAAGTCCATGCAAATGCACTAATGGTGCATAATTTTCTTTGCAAATTCCATTTGCCCAACTAGAACACAAAATTAATTCATTATTTCATAAATTCTGATTTACAACATCAATTTGTTGTATACAAATGTTTCTGTATCTTTTTTTCTCTAAATAAAATGATACGATATGCATGTGTAATACGTTATTGTATCATTCGGCGCAGGAAAGCATCATAACAAAAATTGTACATTGCTCTTACAACGCAAAGTGTCAAGGGCACGACTGATTATGTGCATTACGTAGGTCATCTCATCTCAAAACAGATCGGAGAAAATAAAACAACTGCAGCCTTTTTCCTTGGGTTTTCTCATTCTGACTGAGCACAGCAAACATGTCACCATTCATTAATGGCCCTCTTGCTTAGCAACCAAGCTAGCACTATTGACGTCAGCAGTCGGACCGGGGGAATAATTTCATCAAAAGCGCCTAGAATTAGGCCAAGTCCCCGGTACCACTGCTGTACGTACCCGAGATTGTCGTGCACTGCCAGTCAATATCAAATTCCCAGAGACGGGTTTTTGCTTGGTATGTTCCCAGAGAAGGACAGCATGTCCGAACCCTCGGGCCGATCTCTAGGTAATTCCGTCATATAGTGTGTCAACTCGAATTGGTTATGTCGATGTGACAATGTTTTGTGTTAAATGTGGGAAAAAATGATGGAGAAAAAAGGCCCTTGAAATTTCTGTGTAACGCAGTGTCCTGGTACAGGGATGCACTATTGAGACGCTTTATTTGGATTGTGCATAGGTAGAATTATGTCCCTATCTTTTGTGTGCCATTTATTCTCAGAAAAATGAAATTGGTTTCTATAGAGTACAGGTTGTATTTGGTAACAAATGTTATCAGATGTGGTTCTTGTTAAGAGATGCCCTAATTTGTCAACTAAACGAAATAAATAACCTGTTTCTAATATTTTTTTCTCCATTGCTGTTAAAATTACATAAGATTGCTGCTTTTGATGTGTAAAATACATCTAAAACAATGTACAGCATTTCATCTAAAGTAGATAGGTTAAAGAGATAATATAGATAATTGTGCTAATTGAACTAGGAGGAACAACTAACGAATCTGTTAATCTGTAGAATAAGGGACTGACAATGCTTCTTTAGCATATGAAGTAGTAGGTGGTTATGGAAATAGATTACACCGAGCAGGGATGGTAAGAGAAAATGTTATCAAAACAAAAGGGATGGGTTTGAATGAAACATCTCTAAATTGGAACGAATTGTGCTGTCTATGTTAGATAGCATTTAGGGCATTAAGAGATAATGTATAGATGTCCATTGTATGGACATGTATACATAACACAAATTACACCAAAGTGGAATGGCATATAATAAAAAATGCAAATAATTTTAATGTCATGTTTTGCCATATAGAGTCGATGTTACCCTCAGCTTTTAATTACAGATGTCATGTTGAAACATTGATCACTTTAGTTGAACGATTTAACTTCTGGTGGGTATGCACAACAGGCCGTTGTACGTTATATTAAATAAGACAAGTGGAGTATATTTGTATTAATAGATACTGTATATCAATGCTATTAATATATAAATGGGCACAAAATTAGTCAAATTTCCCATCTTTCTATTACTGATATTTGTTATATTTTTCATGAGGCTTGGTGGTTAGACTACTAAATTGTGCATGTGTAAAATGGGACGATATTTAAAAAACTAGTGATTTTACCCAAATTGTAATAATACAGACCTGGTTTAGATCATACTATCTCTTTTATAGTACGCAGGTGTTAGTTACTAGTATAGGGCAAGTTCAATTTTATATGCGTTTTCCTTGTCTGACTTTTCTATGCATAATTGCTACTTAAAATTCAAATATTGCTTCTTTTTTTTACATTTTGCTGGTCAATCTGAATGCGCAGCGGTGGTTATATGAACAGCTAGCATTGCCTTTATGGGGCAGGGATTGTGTCGTATGCTCCGTTTTCTGAAGAGTCACGTGTGTGTAATTCTCGTTAATGACAAAACAGGCACAAGCCTGTTCTGAAGTCGGTATTGTTATTGCTGATAGTAATATTGATGAATTTGTTTGCAAAAAGTGTTTTTTTTAATGATGAAGTCAGTCCATAGGCTAATAATTAGTTAAAACCTAAAATGTGTTCAGTTTCAGATTGAACAGCTCCTATTCCATCATAACCCAATTTCCTTGTAGTAGCTATTATATTGATACAGTCAAAAATTATGCCTATTCTAGCCCTGGTGGGAAAAAGAGGGGAATCTTTGAAGCTCCTTCCTGGGAAATTTCACAATTTGGAGGGAAAGTTTGACTTTTCAGGTAAAGAAATACTTAAAAAATGGTGGGAAATCTATGAGAAATGTGATTATCTTCACAGGAAATAAGCCTTTTTTGCCTGCCCTGGTTCTAGCAAACAAACTACAGGTACTATAGTATATGTTTATTAGAGGGGTACACTATGACTCTGCATGCATTTGACCTGATTCTGTAGTGTCAATGTGTTTAATCATCAAGGTCCATGTTCCTTGTTATATTATAAAATGAAGCATTGTACTTTTGGGTTGTCATGATTTATTGTAGGTCAACTAGGGTCTTCTCTGAAAACTCAATGCATTTGCATGATCTTTCAGCAATCAAATCATAGCATTGATTAAATTGCAATAATTTTATGATTACCATGAATTTAGAATATTCTGTAATCGGATAGTAAAGTGTGTGATCAATTACAAGGCTTTCAATATTGAATACTTATCTCCCTTTCCAAGTAATTTTGTTAACACTTTGTTTCAAATGGGCATTTCGTGATCCACAGCGTCCTCCCCTGACTTATCTAAAAAAAAATGATATTTTTATATCATCTGAACCGTTGGCCTAAGTATAGTATGTGTGACTAATCTTTTGTGCAAATTTGATTTGATCTTGAAGAAATTCTAATTTTTATTTTCTGTTCGTAAACGGACAAAAATTACAACACACTGGCCTATGGTAGAGTGTGATGCAAACATTTGCGCATAACATCAAAACGCACCATCAGAATCAACTGAAATTTTGGAAATAAACTTTTCTTGGGGATATCTAGTGAATCATAAACCAAAAATGAAGTGCTAGGATCACGAAATGCACCATTTAAGTAGAGAATTTTTTTTGTAACAAATTTTATAATCAGTGTTCAAATAATTATGACAATTCTGACACTAAGTAGCAGCAATTTTGGGGGAATACCAGAGCTTCCCAAACAGTTATGAAAATATGCGAAATATAAAGGGGATCATCCACTTTTTACAAATGCAATACATTGTCAGTGAATGTGACATGAGATTAGCTGCTAGTTCCGTGTGTTCTACAGGTTCATTTGCAGGAAACCACTCCCCTGCATGTGTTGTATTTTGAACAGGACAGAATTTTGTTTTTGCTTTTGGAACAATAACAAGTGGCAAAGTCAGTTTTGATTAATTTTACCCAGAAATAACCTTATATTTTGTGTTGGGTTATAAATTTCGTGAGCAACAAAAATATCCTTCTGTCAAGCATTTTATTTTGGCATGGTACTTATTTTCATGCTTTTGTGAGTGAAATGCAAGTATACTCCATTTGTCTGTAACGTACAAGGGCTCGTTGTGCATGTACACCAGAAGTTAAATCAGACTTTTTTCCCATGACAAATTCTGAAAATTTAACACCATGAAAATATTGTGCTGTGTAAAAAAATGATAACTTTCTCAAAGTATTTAGTGTCCTCAGTTTAAATTTCTCATACCCAGGAAGTAGAGTTCATTGACCCCAATCCCACATATTTGTTGATAACTCAAATCTTTAGTTTAATGTTATTGACAAAATAAAATTTCTTATGTAACCTTGAAATCAGAGATGTGGGATTTTATTTTTGCAAGTACACAAAATGGTTAGTCCACATATATCATGCAGTTCATGTAAAAGAATGGGTGGCCAAGGAAGTGCAACTTTTAAAAAAATGCTACACTCAAAAGAATTGAGTGACAAAATCGGAATCGTAATTATCGCCGGCAATTGTGTAACTGATAAAATAGGGGGAGTCTTAGCCAACTGGGTACTGCTGGCCATTTTGATTGACTAATTACATCATATTACCCTATGGATAACCAATCAGAGACATGCTATGAAAGCTTAATATAGGAGGTCTATTTTGATTGGTTACTTAGAGGGGCTATACCATGTTATATCATGTAGTGAGCCAATCGGCAATATTGTAAGAAAAGTGGTAAACCTCATGGGATTTTTAAAAAAAGAAAATAATCTAGCCTTAATTTGATTTGAATCCACTGTCTAGGCAGTTTGCCTTTTTCACACCGGTAACTCCATCAGGTGGTTTCAATTTTCCTTGTGCTCTCCGAGACTTGGGCAAGTCTAGGAGCGAATAGAAAAGCTAGCTGTGAGTGTGTTGAGGCTATCGTCCCTGTACTGTGCACACACACCAGACAAGACCCGCATACACGCTAGAACGGATGCGGGTTATTTTTAACATCAACTAGTCATACATTAATCCACTAGATATTGAAAATTTACTTAATATTGCTTCATTGTTGCGTTTATAGCGGTTACATCTGAAAGTGTGTTTATTTGTCATGTGAGGGGGGTTTATGGTTGGTTGGTGGTCGTGTTGAACGAAAACAAAATGAGAGAGAGGGGAAATTTTTCTTACAAAATGAATGAGGAAGATGTACATGAATAATATTGATTGGATTTTTAGAGCTGTTCAGTGCAGAATTTGGAATACTTACGTACTAGTGTATTTGTCTATTATGATTAATGAGATTGGTACTGTGTATTTAATAAACATGCATGGGCATTTTAATTTCTGTCACTTGGTGCAAAATTTGGAATACTTGGGAAATGTCTGAGTAGCATTGTAGGCAACCACATGTTTCTATTGATGAATGGATTTATTATTTGACTAGATATCAGATATTACTCTGCATAGATTAAATAGTATTTGATGACACATTGCATAAAGTTTTATCGTTTTATTGGCTGTGCTTTTAATATACCACGCGTTATTAATCTGCAGTAGGTCTGTGGTAGTAGAGTGATTGGCACTTAAATGTTGAAAATCATACATCAGTTCTCAAAGAGCCGGTTGATTACAAGATTACATAGAGTGTAAACCATGTTTATGTAGAAAATATTGTTAATGTGACACGAGATTAGTTAAAAATATAGTCCCTGGTGTTCTCTGGATCCATTTGCAGGAACTGCTACCCTGCACATGTTGTATTATTGAACAGTACAACATTTTGTTGTTGATATTTTTGTACATGAATTCAATTTAATTTGATGACACATTCTTTATAGTTTTATTATTTCCGGTGCTTTTAATATACATCAGGTTATTAATCTGCAACAGGGCTACTACATCAAACATCGGAGTGAATTATCAAAAGATGACCACACAAAGTGTATCATATGTCTAAACAAAATATTGCACACAAGTTTATCATGCAATTTCATAGACCCAATTTACTAATCGTTTGAACCGTAACAGGTATCTCTTTGCAAGTTAAAAATGCATACCATTGCACATGCACTTTATTTCCAGTGAATCATCACATACAAGCATTTGGAAATGGTTAATGTCAAATCGTTTACCAAATAAATGACATTTGGTAGTCATTTGTATATAATTAGTTAAGTCCACATGCATGATTCATTCATAATGTAATATTAACGAGACATTGGTGTAATGAAAACGAGAGATGCCGTGTTTTTGCATGCCGTGTATGGCATTCTGGGCCTGTATGCGTGCTATCTACAGTAGATAGCAAATTTTTAAAGATTAATTTATCTCATCAATATTTATAGTTTTAATCCCCTGAACTCTACTTGCCTTTCATAACAACATTTGTGATTGGCTAATTATGGCAAATGTTTATTTCAGTAACCAGTTGAAATGCAGCTTACAAATATTTATTACCATGTTGCTGATTGGTTTAAGAAATCACATAAGTTCAATTGTGACCAATCAAATATCATGTAAGTTCAATTGCAACCAATAATGTCAGGTAGTACTCATGGGTGTTGAATATAAATATTTCACTCCTGCAAACTGAAGTCAATTCAATAAACTTTACCCAAATTGTTGTAGGTTTGAATTTTGGATAAAGTGCTCCCTACAAATTTCAAGTGTGTTTGTGTGTGTAGGTGGGGGGGGGGGTAAATAAACAACAAATAGTTCAACAATGAGGGGGAAATTGAAAGGAGTGCAGTGGAATTTACAACATACCATAACAACATACCATGTGCATGCATCCATTTTAAAATGGCCTAGGTCTCGCATCACATGTAGACACCTTAATGCTAACGCTCCACCTACCGTCAGAGTCAACTTGCGCTATCACCAAAATAGAAATGAGATTGCATTTTGTGCTAATTTGATATTCAAAATGCTGTTTCCTAGCTTGCTAATTTTTGTTATTATTATCATACTTATGATAAAAGCTAAATGCACATGTATTAAAAAGGCATACTTTATAGAGTGGCTTTGTGGTGGTTGAAAATTGTATGTATTTGATCTAGAAATACTGAATTTGATGCAAGACTTGGAGTGTTGCTACTTTATGAAATGGCAAATTATCCATTGCAATGCCGGGGCTGGTTTCAAATGAAAGAAATTACGCAAGTGTTTAGCATTATGAAGAAAATATTAAGAATGGTGAATATTTTGGCCTGAATTTGGCCAGTAGGAATTGCAATCAGCTCCAATTATGCACCCTCTTAGATGATTAACTCAGTGTTTGCATTTGAGGAAAAGCAAACCTAAACAACCACTTAGAACAGTGGCTACAGCTGCCCTGGTAATGTGCAGACATAATGGGATTTTATCAGAGAAGGGGTTAATAAGAAAAGCATGCAAGGAGCGGTAACGCTGCCGTATCTTGACGTCAAGCCTCACATCCACCGTGCTCACTATACAACACTGGAATAGATCAATCCATAGGTACGGCCGCAGAGGCAAAAAACTATAAGGGACTTTCTTGGATTTCTTTCTCTTTTTTGCTACGACTATCTGAGGTGGGTGTTAATTATTTTGGTGTATTATAAAACAAGGGTTTGTTAGTGTTGTTTTGGTAAAGGAAAGGGTTTACACCTTTCCTGGTTTGTCTGTGCGGTATAGCAAATATTATAAGTCTGTTAGAATTGGTGTAGTCGATGCATGTAAGGGACTTCCTCTCATTGCCCATGTGGTTGTGTCTGTCAGAGGTGTGTGTTAATTATCTTGGTGTATAATAAAACAGGTTGTATATTGTGTTATCTCTTTATTTTTGAGTCGGGCTTCTTATCGTCCTATCTCGGTAAAACACCGCTGTCGTAGATCATTTTGTAGCTAACGACGATACGGGGAACATATCAAGGACTTTACTTGGATTTTCTATTCTGACCATCTATGACAGGTATTTCAGTATTGTTGTGCAGTACATACTAGGCAATTCTTAGTATTTTTTATTTTATTTTTAACTAATTTGCCTCCTCAGTTTGTGATGCGTAATATGAAGAGAGCAATTTGTAGTTGAAACAAATTCTGTAAAAGGGCAACATTTTACATGTCAACTTTTATTTATTTATTTATTTTACATGTATATTTATTATATTTATATACACATCGATTTATATTTTTTAATTTAATATACATGTCGATTTATATTTTGATTTATTTTGCAGTTTGTAGAGACTATACATAATTTGTAATTTGAAGAGAGCAATTTGTAGTTGAAACAAATTCTGTGAAAGGGCAACATTTTACATGTTGATTTATATTTATTTATTTGTTTATAAATGTCTATTTATATTTTTTAATTTAATATACATGTTGATCTATATTTATTTTTTATTTATTTTGCAGTTGTAGAGACTATACATATTTTACAACAATTGACACCATTTAGTATTTTCTGATGGGAGAGACATTGAATAATATGTATTCTCTCTCCTTTACAGTACATAAAAATTCACCATAGACCATACTGCCAGTATAATATTTTCATTCAGTTTTTATTGTGAGTAAAATTAAAATGAAAACATTTTTTCTATGTATCACTACATTTAAATCTTATCGTATGTGTTATCGACTGTAGACAGCATTGTCAATTTTGAGTAATAATAACAATCGTAGTAATAACGCTTACAAGAATGTTAGGGGGAAATTTAATTATTCATTAGGTTATAATGAGTTCTTTTCTTATTTAAATTAATATTCATATCTTTTGTTATTCTAGGGAATTATCCTTCATTTGCATAAATCAATATTCATATCCTTTGTTATCCAAAATGGAATAAACCACAATACAAAGTGATACGTTAGGCGGAAACGATATTTCGCCCTAAGAGTGTTCTGAGTGGATCACAAAAGCCAATTTTGCCCTAACGTACAGGATAGCAATATAATAGTAACTCTAAAAACATGTTGGGGGAAAATTGCGTTGTTCATTAGGTTATAATTAGTGTTACTATGGGCTTTCTATAGCAAAATCCTCTTGAGGTTAGATCATCGGCTATGGCTTCGTGCCCAGATCTTGTTGAAATTGTCATGCAATGTGTGCCAAATTTAATTTTTTTCCAAAAAGGCATTTTGGAAGTATGTTACCTTGTGTTTTCAAATTCCCATAGACTGTACTGGGACTGATTTTGGCAGTATAGAAAATGGACCAAAATGGGGCAATTTGTGAAAAACTACCTATTTTATTAATTCTTTTTCTCAAAAGTAATTGATGAGTTATTAAATTGGTGTTTGATTTTTATGGTTAGAGAAATATCAAACATCCATACAATTTTTAAAATTTTTCTGTGTGTCATCAAAAACAAAGAACAGGTGGTCGTAACAACACCATTTTTGGTTGTGTATATCAAGAGATACTGAAATATCCACTTTTCATAATTTTTCCTCAGTGGCATAACCAGACCTTTGCAAATGGGAGGGGGGGGGGAGCAGAAGGGGTGTCAAGGCATTTAGGCTGGGAATAATTATTTAATGACAAATTTGGAATTTTTAAAAAATAAGGAAAAACACTAAACAAATCGTACTGATTTGAAACTGTAAAAATATGTGGAGGAAAGTTCAATCCTTATCATAGTCAAGTTTATCTAATGCAGACAGCATTGTCAATAATTAGTTAGGCTTACTGTATTTCCCATTAGTCTTATAAACCCAGACCACAGTTTTAACTTGGTCTTTGGTATCACAATATTTATACAAAATGATTGTCTTAGTGTGCTAGTGTACATGTATATGCAGCAAATGGGTGTTTAATATTCAAAAGATTTGGTTTAGCTTATGACCAAAACATCTAATTACGAATTGTGAGTTAAGTCAGTCCAGCTAGTAGAAGCATATGTCGTAACTGACATTTGGGCAAAATTTAGTTTTCTTTAAAGGGGCATTTTGTGATCCACAACCTCGTCCCCCGACTTACCTAAAAAAAGTTGAGATTTTTATATCATCCGAACCGTTAGCCTTAGTAATCCATGTATACCAAATCTTACGTGCAAATTTGGTCGCATCTGTAAGAAATTCGCAATTTTGTATTTTCTGTCCGTAAACGGACAGAAATTACAGTACAGTGGCCTATGGGACCGTGGGAAACAAGTATTTCCTCATAACACAAAAATGCAAGATTGGGATCAACTCAAATTTTGTGAATAAGGTTTTCTCAAGGATATCTAGTGAACCATGAATAAAACAGAAGGTGCTGGAATCACGAAATGCACCTTAAGTACAATTAGCAACTTGTCATTTCAACTTCACCCCAATTCTTAAATCAAAATAATCATTTCTTATAAAAGAAAGATGTTAAAAAACAAGAAAAACAAGAAACACAAAAAAGCTTCTCCTGCAAAATGGCAAAAGCAGAGATGATTGTTGCATTCCCAAGATGATATATGTATCAATTTGTCGTGTAGGACCGTGTGTGTGAGCTAGTGTGGTCGACCACATTTGGGGACATTTTTTTTGTTCATTACTTCACATTCTTAAACAGCTGTGAAAATATAAGCAATTTCATTGGCTGATGCCCGGGTTCAATTCGATTAATTGAACCCAGGCAGTACACGCTTGGGCGGGGTATGAAGTTAGTTTTAGGTTGAAGCGCTAGTTGTCATACCGCGTTTGCTACTTTCGTGCGCGCCTGCCAACGTTGCGTCTTGCTGCGTATGATCGTTGCGTATGATCGTTGCATTGTTCGATTGTTGTCACTGGGTGATAGCCGTCCTTTCTTGTTGTATTTAAGTCATAAAGTATCGCGAAATTGAGTTAAAGATGACTTAAATGAAATTGCTGTTTAAGAATGAGAATAAAGGTATGATTTTGGGAACCGGTACTCTCTTACGACGAATTGAAACCGGCGACACCATTATTTTTGCGTGGAAGAACTCGGCCTCCGGGCTTGTTCTTCCACTTAAAATAATGGTATCGCCTTGGTTTCAATTTGTCGTAAATAGAGTACCGGTTCCCAAAATCATACCTTTATTCTCTAAAGTAAACATTCCTGAGCCCTAAATTTATTTGCGTAATGAGAAATATATAATTTTTTTACATTACAAATCTCAATTTTTACTAATTTTCATAATCTCAGGCCTATTTTATTATATTCCCTTTAAAGTGATATCATGGCTGGATTTCAGATGGAATAGCCGATATACTCTTCCTAGCCAGTGACCTATAATTGCCCATATGCATTTGCCCTACTAGATGCCAGCCTGCGCTCGCCTCGGATCTTCCCAAATCTGTTCTCGGTTCTGGCCCAATATCCACATACCAACTTAACAGTGTTATATAATAACAACACAAGACTGGGCCAATCTGTGAGGTCAGGTTTATTATGCAAGCATATAGGGAGATGGGGTTCTTGACTAACGATCCACTGCTAATAATTGCGATGACGGAACGAGCTTATCTGTTCTATCATCCGGTGGGGATCATCTTCAACCGTCGTCATCGTGATATCCTGTAGGATGTTTTTTTTTTTGTTTTTATATAGATAATGTGTGGTTGGCAACCAGCAAGATTTTTTTTGCATATTACAATCTTGTAGGAACTGTGATCTCCGAAAAAAGGGCGGACAGACAGACAGACAGACAGACGTACGGTAGCCTATATATAGATATATTTGCTCACTGTTGATGGCAGGATGTATTGTAAGAGATTTCAAAGTTTGAAATTTGGACATTTGTTGGCGGTTTCTGTTCCGGAAAAAACATAGTTATATTAAAAAAATTATGACATACATGGAGGTGTTTTATCATGTTCACACAGTGTTTTTTTATTTATAGATGTTTTGAGTGTTTGTTAGAACACATTAACACACTATTTTTAATTTCCGTATGTTTCAAGTGATGTTTTCTGTTTTAAAAAGGAAATATGCACTACAATAAAATGGCTTTTTTAAGTAGAATTAACTTACAAATGCAGAACAAATGCCTTCTTTGGAGGTCGCCATGTTTGGCATTGGTGTCATTGCTCAACATTGGTCATGTTGTACGACTTAAAAAGTCGGCAGACAAAAAAAATGATGTATATAATGCTCCTGGTCATTTTCATTGGAATATATTATAGTGTGTCCTGTAGAAAATCAGTAACATTTTCAAGTTATTGTTAAACAATTGAATTGCTAGTTAAAGGTGCCTGTTCCGATTGTCTTTTGTGCTCTCTACTCGATTAGAGAGCTGGCAGTTGCACACACTCCCCATCAAGTACCATGGGAAACAAACTTGGGTGGGGGGAGGGGGATCCCAAAGACAATTGGAACATGCATCTTTAAGGCTCACTTGCTCATATCACTACAGCCTGAGATTAGATGTTTGATATTATACCACATGGCAGCTTTTGTAGTTACAACTTTGGTGTAATACAATTTCAAGTTATGGTCAGACAATTTAATTGCCAGTTATGGTTGACAGAAACAGCAGTTTTGATTCACAGGTGATCGCATAACCATATGGCTCGTAACACGTCCATGCAAAATATAGCGATGATCGCATTATCACATGCTGTGGCATTGTTGATTTCAGAAAATTTTCCATTGTCACACTATTATATTTGATGAAATTAAACAACAAAAACAAAATATGTGTAAATTAATTATTTTACATAGAGTAAGGTTATCAAGTCGTTGAGACTCATTAGTGAAAGAAAATAATGACTCAGTCATTAATAATAGTCAGGGATAGAGCTGGGAGTTACCGTTTAATCTCCTATCCGTTTACACAGTCTGTACTTCCGTTCGTTTAAACGTTTAAACGATCATAACAAGTTAACGACTGCCGAATTTGGCGCTTCCACGCAAATGCAATTCTTGCGCCATAAATCGTTCGTAATCGGGTACACGGGCTTGCATTCCATCTTAAGTATCATCTTGAACCATAAAATGTTGTTTTTGTACTTACCTATGTTATGTTTTAATCAAAATAAAGCAGTTGAATATCCCAAAGATCCAAAACAAACGAATCCATGCGGAAAGCTGCCATACCGCTGCCATTAACTTTTGTAGATCCCTCTTAATTGAAGCACCGCATAATTGGGGCCGTGTTATGCGGTGAATATGCCGAAGTCAACCCACTCACGCACAAGAACTTGGTAAACGGGGGATTTTTCTGTTCGTAAAAGTCACAACCATTTCTCTTCTAGAAGAAGACGCATTGGGAACTGTTAACTTTACTTTTCACTGACGGCGGGGTAATTTTTGGTGAAAATTTGACTGCAGCAATTAAAATAATACTGAAAAAAATTTAGTAGGGTTTGCTGACGTGTAAACGTGTAGTGAATTTTCTAAACGTTTAGTGACACTTCCGTTTGTGTAAACGTGTAAACGTGTAAACGTCCCAGCACTAGTCAGGGAAGGAAAAACACCGCAGGGTATTCAGTGGAAGGTAGGTGCATAGGTGCCGCCGATTTGGGTTGCCATTTTCAACCCCTTCCTATAATGATTGGTTGTTTTCCCAACCGGCTACTATAAAGATGGATCAATTTTTTAGGTCATTGGTACTATATATAGAATGTGACCAAAAATTGAAAAAAATGGACCTAATTTACTGTGAAAATAGGGCAATTTTTGCTAGGTTACTATGAAATGGTGCGAAATGTCAAAGCCAACTATAGAAAGGGTCGAAATTTTCAAACCAACTATATAAATGGGGTCATATATTTGTACAATTTGGTCACTATAAACAGTCAATTTTTTACCTGTTGGATGCACACCTGTACCAAATTTTGAGTCGAGTTATAAAATATTTAAAAAACAATCTTGATATAGTAGTAATATCATGTAGACTGTTACGCAACTATAAAAATAACGACACAAAATGTATTATGTAATAGAGTTACATTACACTAAATATTACACGACATGAATTCGGCATAGTAAAAACAAATTACGATTTTTTATAACTTGAAAATTAACTTATTTTAGGTTTAATCCATTTGAACCCATCTTTGAATCAATTGGAGAAGGTTGAGTGATGTTGCTAATACATGCATATGTCCGTGGGTCGTCCCATATTCACACACGCCCGCACGCACCCACATGCACACACACAAGATACACATCCCTCCACACACCACCACACACACCACACACACACATCCACACACACACCACACACACACACACACCACACAACACACACACACACACACAAATATATACACCCTACATGCATGCAGCACCACAAACACATGTTACTACATAATGTGAACACAAATACGGGTACCCAGTAATTTTTTATGCTATTTAACCATTCGTGCATTCTGTTTCTAAGTTGGTGGTAATTGGGGAAGCCACTCAAAAACCACTGACCCTTTTTTTTTTTTTTAAAGATTAATTTTGAATGCATTTTCCATGCTGATGTCTGAATATTTGTGAAAATACATGATTTTCACAGTTGCAAACAAATGTGGAATATTTTGAAATTAACGCTATATTCACCGTGAGTCTGTATGTGATATTATGCGCTTATTGCACAAACAATTATTTAAACTTGACCTTTTTCGCAAGATAAGTACACATTGCAGATCAGCGATGAATAGGGTTTTTAAAAAATTAAGAGAAGGTTGGGGTTTGTAGGTTAATGGTATGATACTAATAGGTGCAGTAGAAGTATGACAACCAGATGCCTCATTTAATGTTTGAATCATTCTGTCAAGATGGGTTCATGATTGTAGGTTAGCATTGGAAGCCAGCTGGGGTTCACTGACTTATACTATAGGGGCCAATTTAATTTAATATTTAAAATTTTAAAGGAATTTAATAAGGCATCTCATTAGTAATTAATTGGTAGCTAAATATAATCTAACAAGTTACATGCCTCCATGGATCTGACATGTGACATGGCACAATGAGTCCGCATTTGGGTCGGTTTCAAGACTGGCTGTAGATTTCTTATGTGACACATGCAGGATTTTTGTGATGTTGGTGGGGGTGGGGGGTTAGCACCAGATTGTGAATATCTGGTGGGCGTGGGCCTGGCCCTCGGTGGAGCTGGTGCCACCACAGTACTGTACCTACAAACCAATTTTCCACTTGTTGCCTCACTGGTTGACCCAAATTTGTTACCGTCGCCTTAAAAATCTGAAGGGGTGGATGGGGGTGCCCCCATCCATCATCACTACCAACAACTTGTTTTAGTAGTTACTGTATTGACCAATTCTTATAAACTCTATTTCATACAGGACATCACGCCCTCAAAACACCAGCTTTAGACAAGTGTACCGATGGACCCGCAATGTAACTTATGGAACATCACAAGTCAAGTGGGAACATGCCCCCTGCCCCCTGGGTATGCCTCTTTGATTTTATGTCATTGTTTGAGCCCAGCTGGTGCAGTAAGCACTGAGCTAGTAAATTCCTCAATTCCCTTGGCCCAGTTCCGTAGATTTCATTCACCAATGTATTTAGAAAAACGCCCCCTGTTTTTTGGGTATGTATATTATACCCAGATCACACAAAGTTAGTTCAAGTCAATGTATTTACAAGTACAACCCTGAAACCGGTCCTTGTGGATTAGCATATTGTAACTCATAGTGAAGGTGGCAGCAAATGGAATGTGCATACTTCACAGTGAAGGACAACATCACAATACTGTGGAAGACTGTCATAAATCTCTTACAGAGTGGATGAGAATTTAATGGGCTATTACATTCTACTATTGATACCAATACCCAAAAGTTAGACCGCATCTGTAATGTAATTTTGGGGAAAGATTTTCCATATGTAACCCCCTTTTAAAATCTTACCGAAAACAAATTCTTTTTTATTTATGGCTTCACTAACAAAAAAGCTACCCTGAGGCCAAAAATAAGAAAATAATTTGTTACATGTATAGACTTTTCAGGGGGTACATATGGAACTTTTTCTGCCCAAGTTTTTGTTACAATAAATAAAATGTCATGCTATACTTTGTGCTATCTTCAGTAGATAGCAATTCTCATTTCTCATTGGGCCTAATGGCCTGCCCGCTCTGATGGTGACAATTTCATCCCGTCTTGGGAAAATTTTTTCCCTCTTTTTTTTCCTGGGGGTCAAATGTCATTTTTTCCCGGTCAGAGGGCTAAAAACGGCTGATTTAGCAGTATTTTTGGCAAATTTTTGGTCCCGGCCCAAAGTCGTGCCCCCCCCCCCCCCGCCTGTACACCACTGCAATATCTGTACAGTATGCCTGATCTGAGTGATCCCTACGGACCTACCTCATTGACACAATACTATTCTTTACCCTCCACCAGAGTTTTTTTTTCAAATTTGCACCTCCAGCAAAATATGTCTGGTGGATGAGTGGGTTGGGGGTGGTAATGGTTCTATAATTGTTTGCTATCATATGTGGGTTACAATTTAAGGAACCACAAATGCTAAAGGGTACATTTTTTGTTGTCTTTGGCAGTGGTCCAGGGACACAGGTCAGCACAAAATGTGTTTTTTCCTTCTTTATTGGCATCTTCAGCACTTTCTCATATTGACCATAAGAGGTCCTTTCAGTTTTGAGATTGGGGGTGTTGGTGGAGAGGGGGTACCTATCAAGTCAACGTAGAAAGATAAAGCTCTGCAACAGAGTAAAAGTCAAAGTAAACCATGCATATTTTTCCTAGGATCTTCAATTTTGTTTTGAAAAAGGGGTAAAATTGTATATGTTCTCTACAATGTAATTTGCATGTGCATGGGTGGTGTACAGATTACGTTAATGTTATGTATATTATATTTACAAGAACACAAGAGATGGTATGAGGACTTGTTTTAGATATTATAAGATGAGTACCTGCAATGTTACCTTAGCAAACCGGTTGTAGAATGTTAGCGGGAATATTTTGTGACTGAAAATACAAGGTTGTAACTGACATTTTTGGTCATTTTAAAAGATATGGACCCTTCATCATGTTCCCAAAAACCTATAAACAAAGAATTTTATCGGTCTTTGATCCTTTAAACTATTTTACTTTTAATATAAATAATTAAAAATATTACAAAACCGGGTGTAATTCTCAGCCTCACACTTTATTCTTTACTCTTTGCGTACCTACAGTTCTTCAAAATATATTAAATATAACCGCTGTTTGTTTGACATTGGAGCCGATATCAGAGCAGAGCACATTACCCAGAATCCCCCATTCTGTCATGTGCCACACCAATGTATCCTTCATAACCCATTTTTGATTTTCCATGTCTTTGAATGTTATCCCCTAACACATAAGGATTGTATACAGAGGCATATGAATTGAGTAAGTGAACATGCAGTTGTGCATGGGTGTTTTTTTGTTTACTGGGAGGACACAGCTTTCGCTTGCCGTGTTCACGAAAATCTCTCACACAAAATCATAAAACTGCACAAGTTTCAAATTTCAGGGAGCACTCCTATGTTTATTATGTCATCCGTAAACCACAGAATTCATATTGAACAGAGTCGGTATTTTTTCAGCGCCCGTCTTTTTTTCTTCACTTGCATCAAATTTTTATGCACCACTAGTTAATAATATTTTTAAAAATTGAATGCATTTTGCAAACAATGTATACATTTCTATAAAATAGATAAATACATGTATCATTTGGGTGGAATGAATTTTGTATTGTAAACATCCATGTACATGTTTTATTTTTTTATGTGGGATATTTATAACTAATAGACTCAACACTTTTATTTGGAGTTGGTCTGTATACACTATGAGCTTTGGCATCCTCATCTACCAAGGACACGGTTCAGTTAACAGTTGAGTTGTACACAATTATGAATTGACCTTGTGTCTTCTGGGTATCATATATCATACCCCAAAACCAGGGGGTGTATTTTCTAAATACACTGGTGAATGGAAGTTACTGAACTGTGTCCTGAAGAATGAGGGTCTTTTGGCTCATAGTGATATAACAAACTATCAGTCATGATCTCTTAGTAACGTTGACAGTGAAAATGGTGAAGTAACATTGTATTTGGGTTTTTGTGTGCTATCATTCACCGAGGTCTTTTTGGTGTCACCTGAACAAATGTTCATGGAGACACTAAGGGGTCATTCATTCTGTCTGTCTGTCTGTTTGTCTGGATGTAAAAGTTAGGTGAAAGTGTTGGTGCAAGTGAAAAACTTTAAAGCCAATTGGAACCGTACTTCTGTCATATGCAACAAATTGAGTACCTTCATATGTTAAAGAGGGCATAGGTCAAATTCCAAGGTCAAGGGTCATCTAAGGTCTGTTGACCTCTATGTCGGGCAACATTTTGATGCATAGATATTTTGTTACTGCACTGATGATGTTGTATCATTGGACAAGTTTGTGGCTATTCCCAGAGGATGGCGGCCAAGCTTCATTCAATATAGCAACTCGCCCAAAATATCAAAAGAATAACTGGGTTGACACAAAAGGGTATATATTTTATTTAGTTCCCCAACATCACACTTCTTGTTAATTCTTTTCCATGCATTACTCACATGGTTATAGGATGTGACTATTATAGGAATTAGAAGAAAAAGACTTCCTTTTGCTATGATTCAAGTTAGCCTGCAATACTACTTATAATTTGGCAAAATTTGTTCATATACTTCTTTAAAAGTTACAGCCATTTTCAAGGTGAGAGACATGGGAAAGAAGTTAAAGGTGCAATGAGAGATTTTGAGGCACTCAAAAATTGTGTCATAATAGTAATTACATATAGATTAGACACTCAATAGATTTCTTTCCGGTGTATTTGGCTACAGAAATGTCTTAAAAGAGAGGAAAAAGGTGATTTTGATTTGCTTATATTTCAATATAAAACATAGGCTGAATTTCGTATTTGCTCCTATACGAAATTAGAAATTTCACAATTTTTATACCAAGGGAAACATTTCTCAGCTTATCCTTTCAGATGGTGATATTTTTGATGGAAAGCTTTACATCAGGGCAAAAATGAGTGCTTTCGATTTTTTTAGGTACACCTGATATGTGAAATCTCTCGTTGCACCTTTAACAAATCCATATTAAAAGGAAGTATGAAGTTGGGAAAGTATATATAACATACACCCTTTTGCCACAGGAGGGCCTTGCTCTCTGTGATAGTAGGGATAATACCTGTCGAGATGTTTATAGCAAGCCTGTTTTTTTTGTCTCACAGTGGGTGTGATTGGTAACATATCTGTTCATTTTATCTGTAAATTGGGTGTGTATTCAAGGAATTTTGCCTTGCATTTTGAATTTTCTGATAATATTGTCATGGTGTAAAAATATACATTTCATGAAGGGATCACAGGTGGTTGAAGTTCTTTTTAGTTGGACTGCTGATTTAGTAGGAATTGGATTTAATCAGGATATTAACCAGTGCTGAAGTGATCATGATACAATATTACTTGTAACTAATTAAAATGTTTTATCTCCCTTAATTAGAGTGCTTTCTCTCAAGGGAGGAGAGGGGGCACTTCATTATTGAACCACCCATTCCCAAGTACCTTCCAAAAACATTTGTCATCAATCTGTCCTGTAGAAACATTCGTGTCTCTTTCTCTCCCTCTGTCCATAACTTAGACCACCCATTTCTGCAAATAGGTTGATCCGTTGAAAGAGAAAAATTGAAAAAAAATTGACCAAAAAAGCAACCAATTTGAGCAAAATTTCAGTGAAAATTTCAAAGTTGATCGGGGAATCAGCAGAGTCAGATGGAAACCCCAAGGTCATCACTTTGCCATTGGAAAAGAATTATAGGTTGGGACAGAAAACCTTTGACGTACTTCCGGGTTCTATGCGTATTTAATGCTAAAAAGTCTGATGCCTACGAGGCGATCTGCTGTGGAGGGTTACCGATTACACATCTTGATGCGTGATAGCTCGCCCCCTTTACAACAGGAAGTATGCGCTCGTCAAAGGGTTTCTGTCCCCAAGTATAATGGTTATGATTTTTCATGGTCTTTTGTTACTGGTAGACAGATCAATCAAGAACCAGTGGCAGTAGTTCTAGGCTCATATTTTAGTTCCTTGCTTTTCTACATTTTACCCCACAGCTTTTGAAAGTCTCATTTCTTACAAGCAAAACCAGAAAAAAAACAAATATTTAAAAATTAAAAAATCAACAATGACCACAGTTTTACAACTGATTAAATATTATCCCAGTGGTAATCCTGTAAAAAAATAAGTTTACACAGATCTCTGTGTATATTGGGCTATAGAGGGCGCCAGGTTATAAAATCTAAGTCATTTAAGGCTTATATTGACCTTATCTCACACAGATTTCTATGATATCACACTGTTGGATCAGTTGTCAAAATTGTGTCACATCTGGTTTTTAAATGTTTACCCCCTGGGCACTACACCTATGATTTTACGATCTGTCTGATGGCTCCTTACAGGACCCACAACATGAGCTAGACCTCTGAGTAACCAATCAAATAGTCTAAACTTATACTCCAATCTTATAATATCTCTCTGATTGCTTATTACACAATATCCCTACCAAGTAACCAATCAAACAAGACCTTAGGATGCTGATAGATAGACCAGGTAAGTGCCCCGGGAAAGTTACACAAAAACAAGAGACATTCACTTTGGGTTAAAACTAGTCCATCCAGAGGTACCTCGCTCACCCGTGACCTAGCACCAAGGGGGAGTGAGGGTACTTCTAGATAGACCAGGTAGTGAGCGGTTTTGGGAATGCAAAAGTGTCGACAACCTCCCCTCGGTACAACCAAAACGCAACCACCTTCTATTCGAAAAGATAATAATTAAAATATTTAAAAAAAATGATGGTGTGGTCCAAAAAAACTTTGGGGCAGGGGTGTTTTGTGGCTGTCAAAAAAATCACTTTTGAGCTAAAAACTTAAGAAATATCAAGATTTATTAATTCTTAGCAAAACAAATTTTAATCATCATGCATACTATCAATCTCTGGACATTTATATTAATAGACTTTCTGTTTTATACAATATATAAAAAAAAGGGTCTAGAATTTTGAGCCCCAAAATCAACTTTGTTCCTTAAAAAAGCATCCTTTTATTCACAGTCAGCACAACGAGTAGTACCTGAAACCCTTTATGCAATGTATAAAACTATATCAATAACAAAAAAGGATACCATAAAATAAGATTGTAATATTTGTACTTTAAAAAAATATAAAAAATAATCATTTCACTTAACTTGCATGCGTCCCAAATTTCCATTTTTTTTCGGCATAGAAATAAATTCATCCCTCCGCCACCAAATATTTCAACCACAAACCATCATTTTCTGAAATATATATATTTATCCTTCAAATAAAGGGTGGTGTTGGGTTTTGTTGTACGGTGGGGAGGGTAACTCGAAAACTAGAAGAATTTTCAAGGCTCGGCCGCTCCGCTCAGGTTACAACAGGTGTGTTCCTCCTTGGATTTTACCAAATGCAAAGCATAACCACATTAATGATTGGCTGTAAGCTGGGGCCACAGGCAGTTAAACAATCTAACTTTAGTCCTGGGTTTAAATTGGCTGCAGGGTTAGTCCTACATGAGTGGACCTTTTTTCCTTTCAAAATTCTGTGAAAGTTAAATGTAACTGGTGAGAGAATTCCTTATGGATGGGCTGGAATGGCCCATCCATGAGGAAGTTTCTCACCTGTTACAGCACATTTTCAGAGTATGTTGGAAGAAAAAAGTCCACTCATGTAGGACTATCCCTGGTTTAAACCCAGGACTAAAGTTAGACTCCCTTTCAGAATACCAGCCCACTATCATTTCTCTTCAAGAGATAACCACTTATCAAGCTTCTTTCCCAGTAGTAGGGTTATGAATGAGAATCCCATTCTAGAAGTTTGGGGAAGAAGGTTTGAAGATGTTTTTATATAGTTTGAAGGGTGCTGAATCAGAATTTTTGGGTCCAACCTTGGGGAAATGTGGGGAACTTCATAAAATAAGGGGGTAAAATTTGTACAGGGGTAAATTTGAAATCAGATTAAATTGTGTTTAAATGTACACCAATGTATTTGTCTCATTATATGGATTAAAAAAAGGTATAGTTTGTATAGGTTCCGACTTTTAGTTACTGGGCTACAGCCCTGATAAGGTTCAAGGTCATT
The DNA here is from genome assembly GCA_023653785.1 of Ophioderma brevispina. Lineage (NCBI taxonomy): Eukaryota > Metazoa > Echinodermata > Ophiuroidea > Amphilepidida > Ophiodermatidae > Ophioderma > Ophioderma brevispina. The sequence continues at coordinate 15,504 of JAMKCH010038935.1, read as the reverse complement.
CTGGGGCAAAAAAAATCCAGTGCTCAGATTTTGTTGAAACCGGTGTCAAATTATTGCCCTCGGCATACTGAAGCAGAAAATTAATTTAAATTTTTTGGGGGACAGCTCTGTATACATTTGAGGTCAAGTTTTGGTGACCCCTATAGACCCCTGTAGTTCCTTGTTACATTTTCCCCATGAATTACGAAACCAAATGCCAAACATTGTAATATAAGGCAAGACGAACAATTTGACACCAGTTTCAACGAAATCGGAGCACTGGGTAACGATTACCCCCAGGATGACCTTGAACCTTAATAGGGCTGTACCTGTTTAACTAAAGGTCAGAACCTGGACAAACTATACTCCAATCTTAATATCTCTCTGATTTGCTTATTACACAATATTACCTACCAAGTAACCAATCAAAATAGTCCTTAGATGCTGATAGATAGACAGGTAGTTCCCAGGGAGTTACACAAAAACAAGAGACAATTCACTTTGGGTAAAACTAGTCCATCCAGAAGTACCCTTGCTCCCCTGTGACCTAGCCACCAAGGGGGAGTGAGGGTACTTCTAGATAGACCAGGTAAAACAGGTGTGTTCCTCCTTGGATTTTACCAAATGCAAAGCATAACCACATTAATGATTGGCTGTAAGCTGGGGCCACAGGCAGTTAAACAATCTAACTTTAGTCCTGGGTTTAAATTGGCTGCAGGGTTAGTCCTACATGAGTGGACCTTTTTTCCTTTCAAAATTCTGTGAAAGTTAAATGTAACTGGTGAGAGAATTCCTTATGGATGGGCTGGAATGGCCCATCCATGAGGAAGTTTCTCACCTGTTACAGCACATTTTCAGAGTATGTTGGAAGAAAAAAGTCCACTCATGTAGGACTATCCCTGGTTTAAACCCAGGACTAAAGTTAGACTCCCTTTCAGAATACCAGCCCACTATCATTTCTCTTCAAGAGATAACCACTTATCAAGCTTCTTTCCCAGGGGGCATTTTACTTGTTATTCTCAACACCCTCTAAAAGATGACACTGATAAATGTCTAAAAAAATATGATTTCTACTGCAGAACTAAGGAAAATCCATAAGCATTTCAAGGGTGAAGAAATGACCTCCAAAATTAAAATGAAAGACATTAACAAAATAAAAATAAATATATTTTAAACCATCTGTGTTTTTCTTTTGTTTTCCAATGATGCCCAGGGATCCAGGATGACTTGGGACAGCCAGGGGTTTTGCTTATTATGCTTATTATTATTTTTGTCTAATGTATTTTTCTGTACAGGAAATGTTAGAGTCATATATAAAGAAATTAAAATGGAGGATATGATTATTGCTTATTAGAAGGTCTAAAATTGTGATTTTCACCGTAATTTCAAATTCTGGCATCATATTTAGAGGGTGGGGAATATATGAAAAAGCTCCTATGTTGACAATATAAAACTTACTCAGTTTTTTCTTACTGTCTTTATCTACAGGTACTATGGGTCTGCAAGCTATGCCGAAAGAAACAAGAATTCCTCACCAAAACAGGCATGTGGTATAAGAGGGCAGCAAACGATAAAGACCCGAATGCTGGAGCAATAACACCGACTGCCGGGAACGTCATGCCACCGGGGGTGCCACAACCCGGCGGACCTCAGGGAGGCACATCCAATCAACAACAGCAATCAGGGCTGGGGATGAAACCACTCCAGCCTGGACAACAACCACCTGTGGGGGCACCACAGACTGGTCCACAAAGTGCTAATAAAGAAAATGTACCTAGTGGTCAAGGTCTACCACATAGGAGTGGAAGCCGTTCTGGGACTCCTCACGGGCAGTTGCAACGCCAGCTGTCAAAATCCGAAGAGGATGGACCAAAAACTTCACACCGCCCTCGAAGTAGGGACGGTGGTAGACCGGGTCATGATGACCGAGGTCATAGGGTACCACGGGGGGAACACGATTCAGCCGGCAATGTGCATTATCAACAAGAAAGACGTCGTGACAGGGACCGGGACCGTAGAGATCGTTCTGTTAGCAGCGATAGATTAGATAGAAGAAGGGGGGATTCTAGGTACAATAGGGATAAGCAATATACCCCTGAAAGGGGCCGGGATCAAGATCCCCATAGACAAGATTCAAGACGATATGATAGGGACGGCAGAAGGTTTAGTGATGAAAGTATTCGTAGTAATTCAACTGATAAGGAAACAAGAAGATATCCACCGGAACCGGATAGATATGCAAATGATAAACAATATTCCAGGCGTACTCGTGGAGGAAGCCGAAGGGAGAGATACCCTTCAGAATATGACGATACCAAGCCGTACCCTGTTGAAGAAGGTTTTGTGCAAGACGATTTAGAATCTTTGGAATCATACTCTGGAAAGGAGCCTTTATCAAGGACTTCTAGTGGCCGATCATTAGATCGACAACGACGGATGTATGACGATCCGAGATATCCACAAGAACAATACCCAGGAGGTGACCCGCGGGATATAATCGAACGTAGGGAAGGTGTCATCGGTCCGCTGGGTGAAAGTCGCGAAATGGAGCGACGGCCTAGTGAGAGGAGACCCCCACGCAATAGGCGTGAACGCTCCAGTCCGGGTGATCTATCAAGGTCGCCCCCACGTGGTTCACAATACGAAAGCTCACCCGCAATAAGAACAAGCGCATCACCTAGGCACAGCATCACAGTTGAGGATGTTGATGCGCCAGGTGCCTTAGTGTCTGATGCCTTTGGTGCTCGCGATCCTAACCGAACAGCAGAGGTGCCAAAGCACCACCTAGATCCAAGTAGTGCTGTATATAAGTTAACAAGCAGGAATCGCGCAAAGTGGACTCGATGATCCGCAACGACTCGCTGAGTTCAGATCAAAGTGAATGCGTCCGACCACCTCCTCCAAAGCCACATAAAGCAAAAGATCGCCGTGCAAAACGGAGACAGTTTTCATTAAGTAGTTCAGAGGAGGAGATTCGGTCGACGCCGGATTATACCAGTCCCGACGATGGCGAAATAGAAAGTGAAAGTGTTAGTGAACGGGGTAAGTAGCATATATGTAAACTTCCTCATTCTAGTGTATTGTGAAAATTAGCTATTTTCTATGTGCAGAAAATTATCTACAACAATTCATACGTTTTTGGGCATGTACTTTGGGAAAGAGAGAGAACACATAAGTTGTAGACGACAAACAAGGATGTCGAAAGTACTTAAGAGTAATATACCCCTACATTGAGCAAGTATTTGTGTTATTGCTATTTGCTTTGGGGAATGAATAGTTTTATCATTTGGAAATGGAAAATTTGACCAAAAATAAGGATAATTTTACTAGAGCTGATTTAAGATTTGTGTATTTTTTAAATTTCCACTTACAACTTACCAAATTGGCCTCTTTCTAATGGGGTTGGATCAAATTACCACTGACACAATGATCATTATTACATTGTAAAAATCTTAAAGGGACATTTCGTGATCCACAGCCTCGTCCCCCCTGACCTACCTCAAAAAAGTTGAGATTTTTATATCTGAACTGTTGATCTAAGTATAGTATAAGTGCCTAATCTTACTTGCAAATTCGATCCACTCTGAAAGAAATTTTAATTTTGTATTTTCCGTCCGTAAACGGACAGAAATTATGTACAGTGGCCTATGGGGAACTGTGATACAAACATTTGTTCATAACGTCAAAACGCACAATCAGAATCAACTGAAATTTTGGAAATAACCTTTTCTTGAGAATATTTAGTGTATCATAAATAAAATATGAGGTGCTAAAATCATGAAATGAACTTTTAATACTAACCTTTGTATCATGCAAAATGGTCCCAATTAGGTCGCAAGGTCTGATATGGATGTATGCAGTTAGTGCAACTCTCTCTCTCCGGTAAGTTTCTTTCAGTAATGGTTGAAAGGTAAATGTTTCTGTGATTGTGTCATTTTTTCCCCTGAAAATCTACCACTCAAATTTCTGTAGGGTCACTTAGATCTGGGTTAGCATGACTCTTTCTGGGGTATAACCCAAAAAGGGTTATAATTTTGATGCAGGAACATTCCAAGTCGGCACCATGGTATTAAGCAGGATTGGAGCCCCTGCCCTACAGTGTCAACTGGAAGTAGGATGTCAACCTTGTGGGAGGCTCATTAAGAAAGTCAAAAGTTGCATCGGAAGGTTTTGATAGTTGAAAGATGTTTGAAAGAGGAAGCAAAACCGGCATTTGATAATAATAAATTTCAGTATACCTCATATGTAGAAAGAGAGAACCGACAGAGGGAACAAGGAAAACGTAGGGCCTCGTACCAAATTGGTGTCCAATACGTGTCCATGAGCCTGTATACACAACCGTTATGCGTGGCTGCCGTGACTATCGCCGAAAGTGGTAACAAATCTGCAATCTCAGACTCAGCAAAAAGCCCTCGGGCATAAACAAACGTTCATACCCAAAACCATGATAACCCTTAAAGACAATATCATTGATTTGAAAAATTTTGAAATTTGCAGGAATAGCGTCACATTGAAGGGGAAAAAAAATACAAAAAAAGATACTGTAGAATTCTCATAAGTTACCTTTTCAGCTGTAGAATTGACAGAAAAGGAAGAAAAACGGCAGTGTTCCACGATACCATTCTCCATTCAATTTACGTTTGTAGTAAGTGTCGGCGTTCGGACATCATGACTAAAATCTCCGATTCTGTCCTTTTAAGTGCCTTTCTGGTCTTATCATTTGCATGGTATGTTCGGATACCTGTAACTTGTTGCATACAGGCAAAATCTGATTGTTTTGATGATTTTTATCGATTTGCTGATTTAGCAATCAGTGATATGTCTTTAAGTCATTTCATGGGTGGCCCCTAGTGATGCCATAATTAAGAGACACTGTGCCATGTGAAAATAGTGCCCCTTCAAGATTGTTCAAAATCGATATTTTTGCTGTTGTAAGTTTTTATATACACAAGCCCTCACCCGAAATGATTAAGACCAACACAGCTTCTGATGGTAAAACGGAAATGATTTTGTAATTTAACTGTCGCCGGCGACATGGAAATTCAGCAGACGACAAAAATGGTGTTTACACAAGAAAATGCACGCTGTATGCATGTTTCCACGCTATGCACACTGTTGGACCAGTCTATAACCTTTGTGGTTTTAGTCCAGTGAGTACGAGTCAAAATATTAATGTTAATTATCACATTTGTTGATTAATAGTTATGGAAAAACTTAAAAGTTGGTCTACAAATTCCTGGATGTCTTTATCCTCTTATCAATGTACCTATCTGTTTGGGTATGTTATTTTTAGGTGTAAAAATATATCTCTGTTCTGCAATGGCCTAGACTATCATTTGAGAGCAAATGAAGAAATTTCATATTTGTGAAAAAATGTGACCAGTGCCGCTTTAACCTAAACAAAACAAAAACAAAGGGATTTTGATTATCATCTGACCATCTAAAAATCACTGACCTAAGACTAGGCTTGTTTGAAAAATTTGAGGGGAAAAGAGAAAAATGTTAATTTTGATCTCTTGGACTCGCTATAGTCATCTGCAGTGTCCAAACAGTTAAACCCTTGAGGTACATGTATACCACCTTTCTCACAGGCTCTCTAATTGGCTCATTACAGAATATAACATGATGTATCCTCTTGAGTAACCAATCAAAATAGACCTTCTAAATGTCTGTACAAACTTGTCTCTGATTGGCTAAATACATCAAATATCCCAATATATGACCAATCAAATTGGCCGGTAGACTTCGGGGGCTTAACCCGATGCAAAGAAAGAATGATGCAGATGCTCAAACGACTAAGATGATGCAATTTTTGACTTTCTTGAAAATGTAATAAGCTATTCTATTTGAAGTCCATACTCTCCTGTGGAAGCCTTCACCTTAAAGCAATAATAGCACATTTTTTGGAAGAGCACCCCCAATTTTCCAAAAATTGTTGAGATTTTTACATGGTTGCATTGGTAACTGGCTAGTAAATTATACCTGTGTATGGTTAAGCGCGAAAATGTTTGTGTTGCAAACGAAGGAATTTTGTAATGAGAGTAATTAATATCGGAGATCTCTGATAATAATTCGACGGCTGTAGAAACAGCCTTCCAATATGAAATAGCCGGGAAATAGCACCATGTACATGTCTATGCTCATCCATTCGTTGTTTTATTGATTCAGGCAAGTCAAGTTAGAGGTCATTTCCTTGAGGTGGCACTATTTCATCACGGACGGACATAAACTTAGCATTTCCAGCTCTGCCGTTAAGTACAATCTTGGATCCTAATTTTAGTTACAAAATAGCTTATTTTATGATAAATACGCATTTTTGAGCATTCTCGTTCGCAGGTATAGTTTTCTAGACAATAACCAACATAACTGTGCAAAAATATCAAATTTTGAAAATTGAGGGCGCTCTTCAAAAATGTGCTGTTATTGCTTTAATCTTTCACAGATCAGTTTGTGTTTATAAAGTTATTTGGAAAGTGTTCCATATGACATCCTCCCCTACGAATTCTGCAGCCTTGATGGAATAAACCACAGGATAAGGTTGCAGAATTCATAGGGAGGGAGGGGGGGGATATGGAACTCTTGCCAGTTATTCAATGTGCAATTCCATCTTGAATGTATTCTTCCTTCGTTAGACATAATCTTCCACAGATTGTGGATTTTAAGCGCAGTTACCATTAAGCTGTTCCATTTAAAATCAACACCCCACATTACATACTGTAGAAGTGGTAATTTTTGTGCGTGGAATTTTTCGCTCTTCTGGAATTGATAGCATTTCACTTGTTTTTAAATTTGCTTTTTTCAACTATCCTACATAGACTTACAAAATAAAGATTTTCGCGTGTTCTTAATTTAGCGCTTGCTCAGAAGTGTGCGAAAATGCGAAAATTAATGTAGCCTGAATATTTCCACTTTTTCAGAAGGTAATTTAAAGGTACTGTCAGTGATTCTCAAAAGAGGCAAAATATTTGAAATTTGCAGGAGTATTCTAAAAGTGAAGCCTGTCAAAATTTGCATATCTTATTTTTTCCAAATATAAAATGACAAAAAGAAGAAAACAGCAGCGCTCAAAGATATGAATCGTGTTGTAGAAAGTGTCCGTATGGAAAGTAATGACTGAACTATCCGGTTTTGTCTTTATTATGTTGCTTTCAGTCTTTCCACTTGCAGGGTATGTTAGGATAGCTCTACTTGTTACAGACATGCAAAAATCTGATATTTGAAGATTTTTCTGATCTGGCAAATCACTGAGAGTGCCTTTACAGGGGTGCTGTGGATTTATAATGGTATAGTTCTTCCAGGAAAATGAGTAAACCCTGGTGAATATATTAGATGTGTTTTTATTCTTAACATGGATGCAAGTAATACTCATGCATTGTGTCATCATTATTTGTGCATGTTAATGAGCTCATTTGCATATTTACTCTGATTGACTCATTACTACAAAGGCGAACTTCTACCAGATTCTAATGCCCAAATTTAACACAATTTGGTATGTGGGTAGTGGTGGATGCAAGTACTATCCATGCACTGTGTGATCATTGTTTATGCATATTAATGAGCTCATTTGCATATTTGCACTGATTGGATCATTAATTAAAAGGTGGATTTCTACCAAATCCCAATGTCCAAATTTGACACAATTTGGTATGTGGGTAGTAGTACTTGCAAGTAATAACCATGCACTGTGTCATCATTATTTGTGCATATTAATGAGCTCATTTGCATATTTGCTCCCTGCCAGGGGGTCTTGGAAGTTTTAACTTGCAGTATTCTTTATTCTTAATTTCAAATATGTGCTGGGCTGCCACATGTGTGATCTTTGCTTACATAAACAAGGCTCAAAATAAGCAACAAAAAATAATAATTTTAAAGGCTGACTCAGAGATTTCTGGAGAATGGCGCCCATAATTTTTTGAACAAATCATGTTTTTTGCTTATAAATAATGCTTGGCTTCAGAAATAGCTATGCTCAAACTGATCTCCATCATGGTGAAAATCACAACTTTGCAATAAAATTCCAGCACCGTACTAAAAACGTAACATTAAAATGCACTCTCAGAATCAACTGAAATTTTGGAAATAACATTTTCTTGAGGATATATAGTGAAATATAAACAAAAATTAAAATGCTAGGATCATGAAATACACCTTTAATTATTATGCAAAAAATTATATTTTGAACTCTCTAAGTCCGCCTTTAAATTTCAAATCTAAAAGAAGAACAGTGTGATACAATTCTGCAGCAACTTTTATTTGCTGTTGTTATGAAGCAAATTTGATCAACTGCAATTATGTAGCAAATTTGCAGCAATTTTGATTTGTTGTCTGCAGCACCACATATTTTATTTTTGAGCCTTGTATCCATCATTCTTAAAACTTTAAGTCTGTTTTGAGATATTTCTGAGATAGGCTCTTTGCAAGTTTACAATTATTGTAATGGTTGAAAAAGCAGTTTTGGCTTCAAACCACAAGCCCTCATTAACTCAGGTCAATGATGGTGTTGTGGTCGAATCGTAATTAGTTACTTAAAATAGAAACTACAGGGTTGCCAGCTCATTTAGATTTTCCCTTGATTCTCACATAAAGTGTATTACCAGTAAAACAAAAGATGAATGGTTTGAATCAAATTAAGATTGAAAATTGACCGTGTGGGCTGTGTTTAAGTTATTATTTTCATGAACAACTTTGGATGACTGTGCAACACAAGTCCTGGTCATTTAAAGACACTATCAGTGATTTATCTGACAGAGTGAAAAATATTTGATATTTGCAGGAATTGTTTAAAAGTGAAAGATAAGTCTGTAGAACTCTCATAATTTAATTTTTCCAACTGAAGAATTAACAGAAAAGGAAAAAACGGCAGTGTTCAAAGATATGAATCTCCATTCAATTACGTGATGTAGAAAGTGTCCGTTCGGACAATTATAACTAAAATAACCGATTTTGTCTTTTATTAGGCTGCGTTTGGTTGTATCACTTGCAGGGTATGTTAGAATACCAATACTAGTTCCAGACATGCAAAAATCGGATTTTTGATGATTTTTTTGTTTATCTGATTTATCAAATCACTGATAGTGCCTTTAACTATTAACTATTGTGTGGAAACACTTGTTATACTTTTTGGTAACACCAAATATATTTATGTAAGTAATAGTTTCTGAAGAGTTGGAAAAAACAGAAGGTAATGCTACAGTTAAAAATTTTGGCAGCCCTGAACGCTGGACCAGTAAAGGAGTGTAATTTTAAACCAGGTTTAAACAGGGTTAGTCATTCATGAATTGATTAAACCCAGTTTTAAACAGGGTTAGTCATTCATTCATAACCTATTCATGAGAAATTTTCCCCCATAATCACAATTTCAGAGTATGTTGAAAGAAAGAACCCTATTTAAACCAGTTTAAAGATCAACTTCCTTTGAGAATCCAGCTTTATAGTTTATCCAGCACTAAAAAGTCGACGCTCATTGCCTCTCACATAACATAGATAGTAAGGCATAATGCTAATGTCAATCAGAACATTGGGTATATTAGGCATATACATTGTGTGTGTAATGTAAGGCTTTGGGTCCGTTTGAAACGTGGTGGTAAATCTATTGCATCTATATGTCTGGCCTAGTGGACCAATTTATCCAAGCACCATGCAGTGGCATGCCCAGAGGGGAGGGGGGAGCTTTCCCCTTGGGGGAATCTTTCCCCCCTCCTGCCCCCATAAAAATGAGTGAATTTCTGGAAGCACACCAATTTACGTGAAAACAACCTAGGCCTATACTATACTAACAAATTTTAATATATGCCTTCCCCCTGGAAATATGTTGTTCCCCTTTTCCCCCGCTGAAAAAAAGCTGTTTACGCCACTGGTAGGCTCATGAGATAGTAAAAAAGTCATTGTATAACAGGAGTTACTATACATATAGTTTTTATGAGAGTTTCACGAAGGACCCCCGTCTGGGTCACAAAGTCATAACATGTCATTGTTGTAACCTAACACCTTTGGATATTGGATATGGTGTACATTAGTACGGTAACCTTGTGTATACCTAAACAGAGCATTTCCTAGTCACTTTGAAGACAGTTTCAGTTGGCATAGACCTGGCATCAAGGCTACACTCCTTCACATGCATCATGAGTGCTGGTGCTGTACTGTTCATATTAGCATTATGTTTGCATTATTCTAAATATTTCTTGCAGGTTGGAAGCCCATTTTTGCTGATTGGTTTAAACTATCCTCTGATATCTTATGTAGATTGTATTAATCTTTTGCAATCCTGTTTTATTTTCTTTTTTCAAATACTGTGAAAAAAAATCTAAAGTAATCTCTGACTCAACAGTCGTCTTAATATTTGCAGACTCTCTCAAATGCAATTTCCGAATTGACCACCCCTCCACTCATTGATTTTCAGAACGATTCCTTTGGTGATGGCTGAATGCGTTTCCCAAGGAATCATCTCGACCACGACCAAAAACTTGGCATTTTGGGAACACTTAAAACCAAGATATGACCTTACACTCACATGACACACATGTCTTATAATGTTGCCCTGTAATGCCCAGAGAGCAAGGGGACATTTCTTTCACAATGTTTTGAAAATAGTAAGTTTCAGGTAAATAGTTAAAACCGAATGTTGAAGGAGAACTTGTGATCCACAATTCACTCCTCCGACTCTCTTCAAAAAAGATGGGAGATTTTTATTCATCCAAACTGTTGCTTAAGTATGTTTATTGTTCCGTATCATGTCGGATGTTCCAACCCCCCCCCCCCAAGACCCCCATTTCCTAATGGTAGGCATTGATGATCCAAAAATGCTAAGTTACAATTCCTGATATTTACTTCCAAAATTAATGTTTTTTCTTATTTTTCATAAATTAACGCTTCACAAACCCCATTTTATGATCCCCACAACCCTTATTTGGGGTGTTGACCTTTATAGAGGTTATGACCCTCAGTTTGGGAAATCCTCGCAGTCACACTGGAAAGAAATTTCAAAACTTAGTAATTTGTCGAAAGAAGAAATTAGTACATGTCACAGTACTACAAAGAGTTGTTTCATGAAATGAATATGCAATGTAAAATCAATTGAAAAGTTATATATTGAATCTGGGACAATATATTTCTATATTGATATAAATAAACAAATTGTGCAAATCATAAAAATGTACTTCATCGGGGTATTAAGTTAATAACATCACATTTTTGGGGAAGAGCATCCCAATTTTTAAAAGTTGAGAATTTTTTATTTTTTTTATTTTTTTTATATTTTTCACATGTTATTATATGTATACATAATTTTCAAGCTTTACCATTCAAGGTTAGTTTACTGCCAATTATTAATGCAACTGTTCAAAGATCTCAACATTTTGGAACTTGGGGTGCTCAAAACTGTGCCTGTTATCGTGTAATATTTTACTATTTTCGTCATTTTAAAGGCTCTTATTTCGGTTGCTCACTAAGGTAACAATGGTTTATGGTTTCTATATTGTCATCTACTTGGCACAATACTTAATATGTTTTTTTGCTACATGGACTCCATAATTTTATATGATAATCTTTTAAAGGAACATATGGATCAACATTCTTTCACAATTTTGCTCAAAATTAAGTTCTGTCAAGAAATTCCGAAAATGCGTTCTTAATTTTGTTTCAGTCAAGTATTTAGTTTTCCACAATATACTTCTTTTGTCATGGTTTGTTTCTTTTTCCTTATTCTAGTCTCTAAAGGTCTTTTTTGATTGTTCTCAGGCATTTATCATGCGATATCTGTAATAAACCAGTCAGAGATGCTGTAAGAAGGTGATAATGCTCAGAGTTGTTGCTGTGTCTTCTGATTGTTATTTATAAGTCTATATGATGTAATATCCAATCAAATTGGCGATAGTATCAAAACTGGAAGATTTTTATGCTGTTAAATTAGAACCTGCTATCACAAAACTGTACATTGAATGTAATTTTGATGCTCTTGAAGAAGTAAAACATCAGCACATTATATTTACTTCACTTAATCGCGCTAGAGTTTACCAAGACAAGAGCAAAACCATTGGAAGATATTAACTCCATACCTTCTCCTTAAATCCGATTAAGCATCTTCATATTGCTGGCTGGTATGGCTGCCCAAGTGCACGCCTAGACTCACTTCTTAATTTCCGAACACGTCGAATTCAACAGTATTGTTTATTATTGTACAGGGGAGGCAGAGACTTGGGATCAAGCCTTGGCATTCAGAGCAACTATCGCCCTCTCTGTCACTGGTGAGATACGTTGTTTTACTGCAAAAAACTCGCAGCCAAATCAAAAAAAAAAATGGTCTTTTTTGTGTCCACCACAGGATCGGGTGAACTTGACATTAGCATCGTGGGGAAGCAAAAGCAGGCCACACAAGGCGGGACAGGCCATCATTCTGAGTCCGAAATTTCCGCTTCCAAAAAGAAAATTGTGCGCTTTGGCCAGGGAGAAGGGGCGGTCACTCGAGGAGGACGCGGAGTGGTCGGAACCCCAAGTTAAAGACTCGGGGGTCGATACGGGTAGCAGTACCACTTTAAACGAAGAACATAACCTAGCTTCTAAGGTTAGAGCTATGCTGGATTTTAATAGTGGTTCTACTTTCCTCATCCGTTTTTGTACATATTTGGTTTCTACCATTTTTACAATTTTTATCCTGTTTTATAGCGTCATAGTTTGTTATTTTTTCTCCTTTTTTGGATTTTGATCAACAAGGAACACTGTAGCACATGGGTTTTTTTGCCGCAAAAGATTGTAAATCTTTTGCGTCGTCTTTTTAAAAAAATTCCGTGCTACCAGTGGTTCTTGTTATCGCACCTCCCTAGTAGCACAAAATATATTCATTCAGCTCGTTTTTGTGTGGCCATTGCACCTGCTTGCCTACATGTACACTGTATAGCGGGAAATTTTCGCGAGGGATTTTAATTTTGCGCTCTCTGTAAGTACTTACAGTGGTGCGAATTTAAAACGTCGTAAAATGCCGACAAATATTATGACCATCATGTTTGCACAGACCTGGACATTTTAAGGCACCGCAAAAGCGGTTTGTACTTTTAAGTAAAATGTGAAAATTTCTTCTGGCGAAAATAGTCTGCTATACAGTACCTGTTAAGGGGTCATCTCAACAAATCAATAATTATCTCCCTGTGAGCGATCTGAACATTGATTGGGACGTTGATAATCATTCCTCTGAACAAGCCATCAAATGCGAGGTAGACTGATATATTAAACATTTTGCTTGTGGTAAATTTAAATACAGAACACATTCTGGGTTTATTTTTATTGCATTTAAAAAAAACACAAACTAAAATTAAGACAGTTCAGCACAAAATATTAAAAGTGCACCAAAAAGGGAATAATAGCTATTAAGGAGAATTAGTAAATTTTTGTGTCGTTTTTCATGAATTGTAATTTGGAACTAATGAAACAATTTGAATTATTTGTCATTCATTGAATTGTTGAGATGATCCCCTGGTTGGTAATCTAAGTCATCTTTGATTATCCAATGATATGTTAGAGTACATACATAGCATCACATTTGGTAGCCTTAATCAAGACCTGTGCTTTATGTGCATTGATTAGACCTTCATGTGCTTAAAAAAAAACATGCTGCACCGTGACACCTTATTGCGTCCCTTGTATTAGTCCTCACACATTTGATGTAGAAAATTTACACCAAGAATCCGAAACTCCCTCAGCCTCTTCATCATTCTAATCATATTTTGTCATATCATGGTCTCCATTTTCCTCATCTCAATTGTGTTATTGTCATCAACATCATCATTGTTGTCATCATCATCATCAACATCATTTTTGTCATCATCATTATCATCATTAATATTACCAGGTTATGTTGTCATTCTTGTCAGATTTATCCTTCTTCATCAGGTCATTGTCATCATCTTTATTATTGTCATGATTGTCATCATCAGTGTTGTCGTTATTGTCATCATCATCACCGTCTTTGCCGTCATCTTTACAATATTACTGTTGTCGTTGTCATCATTCATTTTCATCATTGCCATCACCATTATCACCATCATAATTGTCATTGTTATGTTTTCTGTATCTTCATCAATCTTGTCATCTTTATTGTCAACATCATCATCATCAACATCGTCATCATCATCATCACCATCAACATTGTTGTCACCATCACCATAACTATCATCATCATCAAATGAGGAAACAATTTGATGAAAAACACTAGGACGACATGGCTGCTAGGGCTCTCTTATGCAATTCTTCAAACTACTCTATTCTAAATTCACAATCCACCAACTGACTTCCTTGCCTAAACCCCAACCCTACAACTGAGTACCAAATCTTGGTAGAAACTATCAGAGGGAAATGAAGGGAAGAGAATTTCAGAGAGGCAAAAATGTCAGAATTTTTTGTGTGCAAAAAGTGACAATTTTTGTCAGAGTAGGATTTTGTGCATATTCATTTGTTCTAGGTTTTATTGTGGGGACGGGGGTCTCGAGTCTGAGTGCTTAAATGTCCCTACTGCTGGTTCCACTGATAATGCACTTGAAATTCTTAGCTGCCACGGTTCCTGAGAAATGCAAGCAAAAACAAAGATGGCATTTATATCATTGCCTTGAAACCCTATTCTCGCAGAGGAAAATTCTGAAATCATCGGGGGCATAAAACACCAATGGACCAGAAATCTTAATTTCGACAAACACCTTTTTTTAGTCAATTAATTTAAAAAAACACTACTTTATCCAAAGATAAAGAATTTTTTTTCTGTGTTACCTAAGGGCTATACCTCTGCATTATCTCCTTTTTCTCGTTTGAGATACTGCTTCAACACCCTAAATTTGGGGGCACCCAAGCAGGAGTATTTCCAATGCCCAGTGTTCCAGGACGGCTTGGGACAGTCAGGGGTTTACACCCTACTCTTGTTTGAAACTGACTGTGATTAACATGTACAGGTATGAACCTCACTGTACATGGGACCAAGGGCTTAACGTTCCCTCCGAAGGACGGGATATTCTCACGGTTCACTTGCCTAAGTCCAAATGAACCTTAGGGAGAGCGGTATTCCAGTTTTATTCAATAGTTCTTATACAAATTAAATTTAGAATTTAGTACTTGAATAAATCCCAGCATGTGACCCAGCCGGGGATTGAACCGAGGATCTCTATAGCAAAGCGAAACTCAAGGCAATGCACACGGGGATCAAGCGAATGATACAACCCGAGAGAGTGATTAGACAAATATTATATGAAGACTTGAAGAAATTGGCGAGCATTGGATTAAATGAAGACGAAAAATACACAGTCTTGAACCCGGTCCCCTCGCTGTTTATTCTTAAACCCACACCCTAATCTTATCCATATCCCTAATCCTAATACTAATTCTGATCCTAGTCCATTTTGTAATGTTAACCTTTAATTCTGAATCCTGAACATTCCTAGAAAAGAGGAGGGATCTGCAAGATTTCCGGCTTCTAGGGAAATGTTGAAATTTGGAAGCAAATCTTGAAATTTGGAGGGAGATTTTGAAATTTGGGAGGGAAATTTGGAA
>JAMKCH010038934.1:0-23501 GCA_023653785.1 Ophioderma brevispina | reverse complement strand
AAGGGAATTTGCTGTCACTATGCCACAAGATGGTAGGTAATCAGAAGATCTAAATGTGAATCAGGAATTTGCTGTCACTATGCCACAAGATGGTAGGTAATCAGCATGCTAATATGGAATCAAAGGGAATTTGCTGTCACTATGCCACAAGATGGTATGTAATCAGCAGGCTAATATGTCAATCAAAGGAATTTACTGTCACGACAAATACATATATACACATTCAGCCTTATGTATAATATACCAATGAATTTAAATGCTTGATGGGAGCCTTTCTTATCAGATACACAAACAGTTGATAGAAAATGCTTGTGCTGGGAGTTTTACTTATCAAATGCCTAGTGATTTTAATGGAATAACTGGGCTCGGAGCTTTGCCTTAGTCTGTGCATTAATAATTGAATGGAATGCATTGGCTGGGGTCATCTGTATATCTGTTTAATTAAACTGAACTATTTTACGCTACCTTTTCATTATTTTTGACGCTCTCTTGGGATGAGTTCAGATGAGTGAAATGAAGCCTAATTACAGCTCCATGCCTCTATTTGCTCTGATTGATTGCATAGAGACCTTGTCTTTTCTTCAGGTAGGTATGGTTGGCTTCTGATTTCAAACATGGGGGCTGGAAACTGATTTCTTTCTTGTCTCTTAAATTTAGGGTCTAAGAAATTAAATTTTGAGAAATTTACCAGTCTTGGGATAAAATTTTTAAATTTTAAAGGCTTGAATTTCTAAAACAAAATGTCCCAAAGTGACCTTTAGAACTGAAATAGGCTTCACGTGGAGTCTAAATTGTGGTCTTAAGTGTGCAACGAGAGATTTTCACATATCTGGTGTCCTTCAAATCGAAAGTATCTGATTTGTTGCTCTGATGTAAAGCTTTCCATAAAAATCCCCCATCTGAATTGATTAAGCTGAAATGTTTTTCTTTGGTACGAAAAATTGTGAATTTTTAATTTCGTATAGAGCAAATCAACAATTCAGCCTATGTTTTACATTGAAATACAAGCAAATAAAACAAAATCGCCTTTTTTCCCCTCTCTTTAATACATTTCTGTACGAATTACAGGCAAGACTCTATTGAGTGCCTAATCTATATGAAATTACTATTGTGACACAATATTTGGGTGACTCAAAATCTCTCATTGCACCTTTAAGAGGCTATCTCAGTGCCCCCCTCCCCCAGGTCATCATTCTCCTATGTAAAAGCAACATACTAGCTGGTAGCAGATACGTATCTATTGATTGTTGTTTTCCCACTTAGGTGTAATAGAGGTGATGGGTTCAGAAGATGCCACCACTTGTCATGTAAGAATTCTAACACTGCATGTGGTTTATTTGCCATCCAGGCATTCTCCTATGTATAAGCAGTATACTAGCTGGTAGCAGATATGCATTTATTGATTGTTGTTTTTGCACTCAGGTGTGATTGAGGTGATGGGGTCAGAAGATGCCACCACTTGTCATGTAGCTGTACTCAGACATACAGGAAGAATGCTACCACTGCATTGTGGTTTGCCATATGTTCATGTGTAATTTGTATTGTTCTCTGCCATAAAATCCAAAACAGGGTGATACTTATACTCTCTACTAGCTCGAAGTATGAAAAAGTAGCGACACAGGCGTAACATAGGCAAAGCACAAGCGCATTACAACTGAAAGGCAGCACTGGGGGTACGCGCGCATCGCCACTTCATACTTTCAGACGAGACAAAAGTCAGTGTAAGTAAAACAAAAACCCTCATTAGAATTAAAAAATAATTGTTTTTGCTCAAATGTTTGCTATGGCTATAAAGAGAGAGATAAAAGGCTTTCAGAAAACGTTTTTTTTGTTAATTGGACTTTGGAAGAAGAAGTTACGCCTATTTTGTTGAGAGACTTAAAAACCATGGATTTGGCCGATTGGGAGCCAAACAAAGATGCATCGCGTACATCCCAGGGGTATAGAGTATGACCCATATCTATAACAATTTTTGCCAAAAAGGGGACCCATAACTATACCAAGAGATGCAAATTTTGAGACCAAATTAACACAAAATTTTTGGCATTTTAAGCAAATTTTGAATATTTTGGCTTCAGATTTAAGAACCATTTGACTAATTTTTCCCAACATTTTTAGAAAATGTTGGCTTCCAATTAAGAAAATTACTAAATTTACACACCAAATTTGATTTGAGACCATTGTTGAAAAAAAAACGACCCATTGACTATACCAAAATTGGCATGAAAAAAAGGGGTTCATTGCTAAAACCAGAAGGCGAAAATGAGGAACGATTGTCTGGGCACCGTCCCTGTAGTCATTTGTGTTTGAGTACCCTGGGGCTTACATAGAGTAATATGTCTTCGCAAGTGATTGATAGTAAAAAATTTAACACCAAAAGTATTGTTAAACAATAGAAGGTGGGGAGAGTAATAATGGATATAAAAAATAATATACAGAGATTACAAAAGAAAAATGCTAAGTTTTAAAAAAAAAATTTTCAATTCCCAAATAAGAAATTTCAAAGATAGCTGGGGTTTGTAAGGACCCACAGGTTTTACTTGGGCTTCAGCAGATTCATGGTTTCTTAACTACCAACGAAACTTGAAGCAAAAAGTGAAGTTCATAGAAAGTTTTGTTATTCCGCTTGAAAAAAAACATCAGTGTGTATTGAATTTAAATTTTAATTTCAATTTATTTACCCAAAATTTCAGCTTTAGTTCTTCGTTGCCAATTTATGGACGCTGAGTATACTGTATTTTTGCAAAAAAAAGTACCTTATAGATGTAAAACCAAAAGTCTTGAGCAGTTTCATATTGTTAAGGAACTGAGACATGGATATGGAGTGATTTTCGGGAATCAGTAATTGACTCTTTATGATTGAACAATGGTGATTTTATTTTTTGAAGATATTACTTATAATTATGTTTACACAATAGAACATGTTATTCAAACTGATAGGTTTTGTCTGCATGAACGTTGTTCGGCAGAGGGGGGACTAAGTAATCACTTTTCTGTATGTCTGTCTGTCTTCTGTCTGTCGTCTGTCTGTATGCTGTCTGTGTGCCTGACGTCGTGTTCACGGTCTTGTGTACGATTTATCTGGAGTTCCGTAAGGGCTATGTGATGTAACTTGGTGGAAAGGAGCGGGTCCACGAGTTTCGAACTGATTAGATTTGGGCGTTGAAAAATATGTAATTAAGCTACTAATTTGCATAATTAACGAAAATTTTCCGCCAAGGCTGTGTAACCAAGTTTTCTGGAGTTCCGTAAGGGCGAATGATTTGAGGTATTTGGGGGAAGGGAGCGGGCTGGAGAGTTCTCGGAACTGATTAGATTTCGGGGGCGTATTTCGGGCAAATTAAAGTATGCAACTGAGCTAATTAATATGCAAAAAAAAAACAGCGTAATTGCTATAATTTGAAACTGGTAATGGGATACGGAAAATTCCTTCATGCATTGAAAAAAGGGCCTATTATGGTGCGCATCTTTTTTCCAATTTGAGCGTGTGGATAACAACGGATTCAGGTAATGCAAAATGAGCTTAAATTAAATATGCGTAATCGTAATTACTGTATCTCTAAAAACGTACAACGGCATAGGCAAAATTCCTTCGCTGCATGACAAGAATAATATGCCATGCATCTTTTGGGTGAATCATAATTGGGTCAAAAGTGATGTGGGCCGAGTTTATTAAAGGGGCATTTTTTTACAATTATCTAATTAAATATGCAAATTGTGTATACTGAAATGGTACATTGGCTAGGCAAAATTCCTTCGCTACATGAGGACTCTATGCCGTACATCTTTGTATGAATCACAATTGTGGTCAAAGTTCAAGGGATGCAATTATTAAAGGGGCATGTTTGATGCATGATATAATTAAATCTGCGTAATGCTTGTATCATTAAAATGGTACATTGGATATGCAAATATTCCTTCGCTACATGAGATACTATATGATAACATCTTTTGTGTGATAATAATTGTGTCAAAATGAATGTGGGCCACTTAAAGGGGCATTCTTTGATGATTTAAAATTTTGCAACTAATGCCAAAACTTGGCCATTTCAACCAAAAAATCTTTCTCAGGTTTTCAATGTTCAGTGTGAAAATACTACACCTTCAAAAAGAATTTGATCAGGGTTTATTACCTTTACAATAAATTAGGTCAGATGTGTTTTACTTGGCAGTATATGGCTTTGTGGGTGATTGGTGGGTAAAAACAAGAAGACAGACTACTATCAAAAGGGGGGGGGGGAAGTACACCACACAAAGGTATCAAACATCAATATATATAGCTTAATCAGTGCCAATGTTTTCATTGGTGAAATGGTTTTCGACTGCTGGTCAGGTTCTTTTGGGTTGCCAGCTGTGTACATTCTTGGAAATGTGAAAATAGAAAACTTGTGCATTCACCACTTTCGGGACACCGTAGGCGGAATCAAATTTAAAAATGTTCGGTCACATGATTTTGTCAAAAAATTAGTTGTTGCCAAATTGAATAAAATTTTCATATTTTTACTAAATTTAGGAACTTGTAAGGGGATTTTTGCATGACTTTTCATTACTCCTCTAACCATCTCTGACTTATGCTCGTTGGGGGTGGGGTTTCAACTTGCAAGATTATCTCCACAATGGAAATGTTGTGACCATAGGGTGGTTGTCAAATGAAATAGTGGGAAAGGAAAACTAGGTAAGAAATTGGAAGTTTATCTGCTTTAACAACTTTTTGGGGGGGACACCCTGGACTCGACACAGTTTGCCCACTTGGTGTGCTGCTTTTGGTCTTACAATTAAGCGCGGCAAGCAGCCGACGACTTGTGGTTCGAGAACCGCTCTTGTTGTCAAGAAGAAATCCGATACTATGAAATTGCATGATCGTCATGTTGTCTGTGCTATAATGAGTTATGTATACGTCGATGTCAGTGTCTCCGCATTGTATGGCTAAAATCGGCCAACAACTGAATAATTGGGTCTCTCTGCAAAATTTGACATAGTTCTGAACAAAAAGTCCAAAGACACCAAATACAAATCTTCTGATCGCCTGTTATTTCTGTAATCAAACCAAAGCAAAATGTGAAGCATATAAATTAACGTTAACCTTTGAAAGAAAAAAAAATCTTCCTGATGTAGGGGTTTATTGACTCACCACTCTCTATGCTGCAGTCACAAGTTATCGAGTGCTAGATTTTTCTTTTGAAACAATGCTGATATTACCGTTTCTATGCAATTTGTTTGAGAAATTAGAATGTTGGCACGGTTTTTTGAAGTTGACAAATCTCAAGATATTACGTTACTACTCCCTTAAAACTTTTGGACCTACTATTTTACTTTCAACAGTAAGAAATTATCTGACAATTGTCCACATCAAACTATGTAGTCTAATTTTAGGATGGTGAAGGACATACAATGACTTGGGGAATCATCATGTTAGGGAAGTTTTCTGGTGATTTTACGGAAAATCAGATTTGGAAGAGGAGGCAATTTTCTGTTATTGTTTACCAACAAAAAAACAGGAAAAGGTATGTAAACCCAATTTTAAAAGTACCTTTAATAAAAAAGGAGGAAATAATAAATCAGTTGGTGTCCACCCATTGCCTGGCAAAAAAATCAATAGTGCCTCCAGGATGAAACTGTGGATAGTCTCTGGCTACTTTTCTATTTGTAAAGGTGGGTGACCCAACTCCTCGTGTGATTAAATAGGTCCAGCCGTTTGGGGGGGGGGGTGGGGGGGTGTGGGTTGCACCCCCAAATTCAACAAAAGGGGCAAAAGGTCCACCTTTTGGTGAATTTTTGATAAAAAATTTTTTGATTTTTTAGAAAAAAAATTCCAAGAAAGGCACTTTTTTGTTGTAAATGTTAAAAAGTTCAAAAAAGGGACCATTTTATGGGGTTAGGTCAACTTTTACAAAAAAATGACAGTACATCGTTTAAAAAAAAAGTCCACTTTTCAGTGTCCCGCAACACGCCCCAACACATAATCCTGAGTACGGGCACTGTCCCCTCAATGATCCCGAGGGTTATGTCCTTGTGTCACTTAAGAGATGAGTGCATTATTCATGTTTCAGGGCCCATTAGCAATCTGTTATGAATGTGTATGTTATATACATGTAGATGTTGTATTGGTGTGACTATGTGTCCTAAAATGTGATTTTTTCTAATTGCCTGAATTGAACAAGTGAAGTCAATTGGAACAAGTTGTGTCAGAGGTTGCAATTATGGGTTCCTCTAAGATGTTGACAAGGTCTCAAAGTCACTACCGAGGTCAAAGGTCATGTGAGGTCAAGTGAAAATAGGCTAAAAGGTAAAATTGACCTCCATTGAAAAGGTTGAAGTTCAAACTTGAGTTAATGGGCATTGCAAAGGGATACCTCATTGTTGTGAGGTCAAGGTCATATGCCCAAGGTCAAAGGTCATGTGCCAAGGTCCAAAGGTCATGGAAAGGTCAAGTTGTAAGATGCGGGCGCCACAGCTTATAGTTTTTAGTATAGCGAGTGTGAAAGCCGGACCCATGAAATTGTAGTTATCTCTGCGATTAAATTACTTTATTTAGGTAGTGGAGTTACCTCATTGGCTCATTTTGATGGTTGCAGTACTCATCAGGGGGTGACGGACATGATCAATAGAGTGTGTGAACTCAGTAAAAACTCAGAAGAGGGCAGGTAAGGTATTGTCAATGCAAGTGTTTCTTGATCCAAACCAGTTGAAGGAAATCTTTATTTGCTCATTTCAAAACGAGGTGAAATACCAAGATTTCAATATAGATTGAAGGTTTAACATGTTCCAATACATTTTGATCATGTAAAAAATGTACCTAGGTCCAAAAGATACAAAATAACTTTTCTTCTTGATTATTTTGAAAATGCATATTTTTTTAATAATAAACAACAGACATCTAAGTTAATTGAAAAGACAGTAGATTGATGAAAGGCCTCAATTTCTGACACACACACACAAACATACCACCATCACACACAATCACCCTCTCGCACACACACACAACATACCCACACACACCACATGAAGTCATCAAAAATTTTGGACTAAACTCTGTGTATAAGGAACTAAAGTGATGTTGTACTTCCTGTCTGTGGAAGGTCAGTCTTTGATATTTCTCTCAGTAGCATTTGTTGGCTTTCATCTTACAGGTAGTACTATTCTCAGTTTAGACTGTAAAAAGAGATCAACAAATGTTATCCAAGGTCCAACTCCCAATGGTTCCAACATTTCCATGCAACTTCCCCACCATAATATATTTGTGACTCAGAGATTTCCCGAGGAGGGAGCCCTCAATTTTCAAACAAATTGTGATTTTGCATATACATAATGCTTGGCCATATACTAAACACTGTGTGAAATAGCTAAGCTCAAATCAAAGTCCTTCATATAGAAAATCGCAACTTTGTTATAAATTTCCGGATCTGGAAATTTAGTTATACACAGTATCCTTTGGCACTGTATACTACACATAAAATGTTTACTGCATGGAAACCAAAAAAAATCTCAAACTTTGGAAATGGGCATTTTAGGTGACTATCTTTAGTTATAGTTGACTATTTTCAATAAATACACAAAAAAATATATTTCAAAAATCTCTGAGTCCGCCTTTAATATTTTCTGTAGGGAAGTAAGTCTTAATGAATTTATTTGAATGGATTTGTTTCAGATTGGAATTGCACCTGGTGGGAGGCTTTACAGATGAGAAGCGGCATTCAGAAAAGCTCTCCAGGGAATTATTGTGTAAGGAACCAGATATTTCATCGCCCACGTCACATTCTGTCGTATTTGTCATCTTTGAGGTTTTTGAGAAATTGTGCATAATTACTTTGTTCATCGAGTTCTAGAAATCCACAGTTTGAAGATGTGACGTCGCTTGCTTAATAAGTTTATACTGTAATTATGGATTTTCGACTTTTACTCAAAATTAACATATCTGTGTTTCACATACTGTTGTATTTCCAAATTGCCATCCATTTGTATGTCCGTTCTATTTTGCCGACCGTAAAATAAACACAATTTCACATAGAAGATCTATTTCACCATATTTCTGTTGTTCATAAAATACCATAAAAAGAAATCAGAAAATGCCGACAATATAGCATTAATAAGCACAGAAAATGTTTTCCGATCGCCCGCTGTGAGAAATTCTGGAACCCAAAAATTATGGAATTCGTTGGAAAATTAAATCAAAAATGTGTAAAAATACAAGTGTTTTCAAAAATCCATTCAAATTACAGTATACTTAATACTTGTAGCTGAATATGAATGAGTTTAGTTGGGCATGTTGTTTTGTTTTTCATGTGATGTGTTTGCATTTTGTTTGGTGATTTTTGTAGGAAACTATTAGGTTTAGGGGATGATAACATCTGGCCTTATTGGCCTCTCGATTCATCTCCTCAATATAATGTTTTGCGGTCATTTGTAAGGATTATGTGATGATATTGAAATAAAGTTGATTGATTGACGTGAACATGTACACTTTTCACATCGTGATCTAGTTTTACAGGCATGCAATATGCATCGCATTTAAATGCCTGTAACTATTACTTATGTTGGTTTTCACAGACTTGGTAGCTCAATTACGGATTGATCTAATTGCAAGATTTAGATTTGATGTTTTGTTCAATATTAATCTTTATGTTTTCTTCAACATAGTAAAGTAAAACTGTTTTTTAATTATGTTACTTTAATGGTAGTGTAAGGCTGAATTGTCCCAGTTAGTAGATTTAAGTTCAATCGCGAGTTCTACCTAAAAAACATCTTTTTAAAATAGGACAGTATGTGATGTGGATGGACGAGTTGTTACTGTAATGAGGAATTGGTTCTGATTTTCAAAAAAAATGTGTTCCCATTCATATTAGTAAAATGCCATAGGTGTATTAGGGGAGGGGGCCCAGGCTAGTCGAAAATCCAAAATTTACCAAATGATTTTTAGGTTGCCCGATAGGAAAGGACCGTATGGAAGCATGTCGGTTGTATGCGCCTTCGTCTGACTTTTGTGAACCATGTGAAAATCACAAAGGATGAAACTTGTGGAAGGGTGCGGGGCTACATTTACTTGTGAACTGATTCGATTTAACATCAGTATATATGCATCCTTCTAAGTAAATAATTTGACATAATAGCATATTGGACTATTTGCATGATTTTGCATTGACCATTTTTTGTGGAACAAAATATCTGGATGATCTGTATGTGTCACAGGGCTTGAAAAACTTGGTGGCTCTTGGAAGTATGGGCGTTGCCCAAGGTATGGGGGTGTGGTCCGGGGGGTTGGGGGTACGGGCTGCGGTGGGTTGTGGTCTGTGGGTAGGGGTGTGTGTTCTGGGGTTGGGGTGTGGTCTGGGGTATTGGAGGTTGGGTGGGGGTATGGGTGTGTGGTCGAGGGGTATGGAGATGTGGTGCAGTTAGGGGTGTGGTCCGGGGGGGGGGGTTATATGGGTTGGTCGGGGTATGGGGTGTGGTCAGGGGTATGGGGGAAAGAATTTAGTATTCTGAAAAGGCTACGGAATTCGGCAACGTTAACGGAACAAATAAAACACCGCATGTAAAGGGTGCGAATTTAACGTGGTGGCCAATAATAAATTCATCCCGGTATGGGTGTTGTGTCCGGGGTATGGAGAGGTGGTCGGTAGCGGGTGTGGTCTGGAGGTATGGGGGTGTGGTCGGGGTATTTTATAGGGCTGACACTTGTGCGAGGGTATGGTTCGTTGATATGGGGTGTGGTCTGGGGTTATGGGGTGTTGTCTTGGAAGTATGGGTGTTGCCCAGGTATTGGGGTGTGGTCGGTGGGTGTGAGATGTGGATGGGGTGTGGTCAGGGGTATGGGGGAGTGGGTCCGGGGTATGAAAGGTGGTCCGGAGCTAGAGGTTGGTCGGAGTAGAGGAGTGGTCAGGGTTAGTTTCTCGGGTTGATCAGGGGTATGGGGGGGGGTGGATCTGGGGGTAGGGGTGTGGTTCCGTTAGGGGGTGTCGGCTTTGGGGGTATGGGGTGTGGGCTGTGGGTGTGATGTGGTAAAGGGTATGGTCAGGGGTATGGGGTATGGTGGTGTGGTTCTGTGGGTATGGAGGTGTCGGTCCGGAGTATATGTGGATGTGGTCCGGGGTTAGGGGGGTGATCCGGGGTATGGTCGGAGGGGTATGGGGTGTGGTTTGGGGTTATGGAGATGTGGTCCCTAGGGTGTGGGTCCGGGGGTATGGGGGTGGTCGGGGAGGGGGTATTGCCATGGGCGACACTTGTGAGGTGTGTGGTGTTGGGTCCGGTGACATGGGGGTGGTCTTGGAAGTATGGGTGGTGCCAAGGGTATGGGGTGTGGTCGGGGGGTGTGAGGTGGTTGGGGTATGAGGGGTTGTACGCAGGGTATGGGGGTGTGTTCCGGGGGTATTCCGGGGGTATGGGTTGTGGTCCGGGGGTATGGGGTGTGGTCGGGGGTAGGGGTGTGATCCGTGGGTATGAAGATGTGTTCCGGGCCAGATGGAGAGATGGTCCCTAGGGCGGTGTGGTTCCAGGGTTATGGGTAAGGGGTGTGGTCGGGGTATTGTATAGGGCTGACACGGTGAGGGTGTGGTGTGGTCCAGTGATATGGGGGTATGTGGTTTTCTATGGTTCGGAAGGGAACATAAATAATCAGACAAAATTTAGTCCGTAAAAGTATCTACTAATTTTGTGTGAAAGTTCATTTATGGCATATTTTTTAATTTGGATTAACAGGCTGTCTTTCTCAACTAGATGAAACGGCATATGTCATAAAAATTGACTCTAAATTATGAAAACATTTTTTTAAATAAAATTAATTCATGTTGCTTTTTTAAATTTTCAGGGGAATTTCACAGGCAGTCACCCAAAGTACACCTTAAAACTGCAGGATAACAGGTACAACTAGCTATGGGATTCACGAGCATTTGCCAGTGCTAAGTGTGCTAATAGCTTTTTTGTGCGACGACAGATAGCTGGCAGGACCACTTGCAAGATGTTGTGGGTTTAGTGTGTAGGTTGGGTGTCACTAAAATGTTAGACAACATTCTTAAAAAAAAAATGAGGATATGAAGTTTTCATATTCATAGATTGGCCTTCACTCCAAAGCCCCATCGCGAAAATTTCGCGCTGTTCCATCCATTTTGATGCGTGAGAAATAAAAACTGATTTGTAACACCGCCCAATGAGTACTGTGTAAAATTAATATTGTCGACCTAAATGGGCACATTTTGATCAGCAACTTTCAAAACCAAAACATCCCTTTGGCATCTAAGATTTAACAGGAGGTAAATGAGAAAATAGTTAGCTTTCTTCTGATACACCAAAGAATGTTGACCACTTCCGTTTAAATCTGGGGCTTCTGGGGACGAGGCTATTAGTGATCGTGCCATGGACCTTTAAGTTTTTATGGAGCGGCCACAGTGATATCTAATATAGTGCACGTGAAAGCCAAGAACTGTGAAGTTTTAGTTTATATTCTTAGCCACTTTAGTCAAAGTCTTTGACCTTGGGGTTGAGCTCATTAATGTACATCTGTTAATGAACACATAAAAAGATTGAGCTTTCCGTTTTCTTTTTAAAAAACATAAAATTGTTAGATACGAGGGGATGCAAATTCGTCAGAGTTTGCGGAGAATCAAATTTACTTAAATGACAAACACTTAATACATGATTCAATGGGAAAATTGATTTCATACGGATGCTACGAGAATCCCTGCGAGAATCGATTCTGTGATTCTCGGCGAATTTGCAACCCTGAGAATGCCAATTGGCTTTTGTAAGAATGATGTTCCAATTCACAATAGCCGTTCTCTATTCACTTGATGGTTTTGTAAGAATACCTAAGGGGAATGTAGAGAGGTTTATTGGATCACATGAAAAAAAAGAAAAAAACCAAACGCTATGTTTTGACCTACTGACTGGAACTTAATGGCTCGATAGTGAATGAAGAACCTCTTTTTTTCAATTACATAAAACAGCTTTAAATACATTGGTCAAGCATTCTAAATTATGCAAAAGAATGTTTGGAAAAACAGTTAGGGTGCATTTTTTCGCTAAAATGTCTCTGGTTTCTTTAATGTGAAAACAATGCATTAATAACTAAGTGGGCTAACTTTTGCATAACAGTCTTGATATAGAC
This sequence comes from Ophioderma brevispina, assembly GCA_023653785.1. Lineage (NCBI taxonomy): Eukaryota > Metazoa > Echinodermata > Ophiuroidea > Amphilepidida > Ophiodermatidae > Ophioderma > Ophioderma brevispina. Next base: position 11,404 of record JAMKCH010038934.1, on the reverse strand, counting down.
CTAATGCAGAGACCTCAGGCTCTTCACCATTGATCATTTTTAAACAACAAAATACAAAATTCTTAGATTAAAAATGTTATGTGGAAACACAAGTAATATTGTTGCCTAGAAGGGTTGTTAAATTCAGTAAAAGAAGTTTCTTTTCTCCTATGTGAGAGTCAGGGAAAATAAAAGGACAAAATGTAGCAAAAGGGGACACAATAAAATATTGCACTAATGTTGTCAATAAAAGGACGTATCCAGTAATTAAATATAATTTTTTTTTGCCTTTAAGCCTTAAACCACAGTAGTAAAAAATGGCACCAACTGGCCAAGATTATATGGCATTGGTAGGTGTCCACAAGCATATGTTTAATGATTAACACAAATACTAACAGGTTGGGAAACAGGGCACACTATTTTTCTTGAGGGGTACTGGCTATGGAACTATTCATCCCAACCCAAAGGGTGAGGGGTGATATACACATACTACATGTTGGAGGGGAAATTATGCAATCGATTTTCCGAGGTACGGGCTAAGGCCTACCCACAAGAACCAAAGGGTGAGGGTGGTAGGCATGTTAGCAAGTACCCGAGGGAAAAATAGTTTGCACTATTTCCACGACATAGCATTGTAGTATTGTTTGTATTACACCTTTATAAATACTTATGCGAGATAATGGGCATAAGTATTTTAACCATATCGTGTTGACTGTAACTTGTAAGCTTAAAAATCGCCCTCACGTTACAAACCTGGGCCTACATGAAAAATAGCCCCCCCCAACAATGCCCACAACTCGTCCAAGTCGGCACAATTTAGCACTTCAGCTTCCGCAAGAGAACTTCCTTGCCGTTACACTAGTTGCAAAATGTTCACAGCCTGCCGGCAGACAAAATCGGGGTTGTGTGCATCTTTATTTGCTGTATTAGACGCTGACCGACTAATGGCGGTGGCCATTTTGTGGTGTTGTTAACAACGGAGTAGTTCCTCCTTTCTGTAGAACCCTATAACTACAAGCTGTGACAAATGCTAACATAGATAACTTTTGCTTTAAGATGATATAGGGAAAGTAGTAAAAACAATACGCATGGGAAAGCTCAAATCTGATAGTCTCAATTGATCATCCGTGTCCGTGTGCATTGGACAATGAAATGAAGGACTTATGCCTAATCTCAGTGCAGTATTATAAGAGGTGGAATACTAGCGATATGGACCATTAAATATGCCGGGAGTGGAGTATTAGTATTTGTTATTAAGAACTCACTATGACTCTGGGGCTGAGGTTGTAGGAAAAAGCATGTTAGAGGATAGCCAATGTATCACTGAGAACATGATGTACAACATGATATAGCCTGATGTGGTAGTAATAGTTGTTGTGAAAATCAAAGGTTAATTAAGGCTATGTGCAACCGAGAGATTTCTCTATAGGTGTCGTATACAAATCAAAAGTATGATTTTGCCACTGTGTAAAGGTTCCATAAAAAAATATCCCATCTGCAAGGATTACGCTGCGCCAAGGGTTCTTTGGTACAAAAATTGGTTAAACTTCCTAATTTCGTATAGGGAACAAATATTGCACATTAGGCCTATGTTTTACATTTGAAATAAGCAAATGAACAATCACCTTTTCCCTTTTAGAGCTATTTTGTAGCCAAAACAGGTAGAAATCTATTGGTGTTTAGCAATGAAATTACTTTTTTGACACAATATGTTGGTTTATGTCTTAACATCTCTCGTTGCACTTTAAGAATTTGTGTCGTTTGCAATGAGGACATAGGGATTGATTTGGTTAGTAGTGTGTGTAGGTGTACAAACATGTGAACCCTGACCCTACAGGATCTGATACCTTCAATCCGATGTTGATTTGTTTGTAACCAATTGCATTGTCTTTAGGCCGATGCAGAACCCTCCCAATAAACAATATATATATTCCAATATATCTATATTTCATGCGTACCCTGTAGACGACACCCCCCAAGTGCCGTCATACCCACAATCCTCTACCTCTTTTCGCTTGGGTTAGACAAGTGCGTAACGTTAAGCTATTTAGCTCCGTCATTTGTGAATTTTTGTCAGATTCGCTACTAGTTGTCGTCATGAAAACCGGGTGTAAATCTGTTAAATTTCATTTATTACGTCCCTGAGACTGTAGTTTTGTCATTTGTCGTTTTGCGAAGTCGGGTCCCCCTTTAAGGACTGTATACCTTGACTTGGCGTCGGGTTTGTCAACAATACAACAACCGAAGAATTTCACCCCTAGCCTGACTGCGGTAGGGCGTGGACTGGCCGCCACGTTTCCTATCCGAGAGTCTTCTTTCCCCCTACTCTATTTAGATGTGTTAGGTATATTTATATTAATATTTTAAGTGTATCATATGATATAAGTTTGTGGACTGTTAATTTGGAAATGGACCGACAGCTTTGGTGTCGATTCAGATGGCGTCCGGTTTTTACATTTTATAATTTCTGCACGACCATTACTTCACACAATGAACGTACACTTGTGGCGTGTACTACCTATTTCTTATCTGCTTTATTGCCGCCCTTATGTCAACGAGGTATGGCCTTTGATAAAGGAGTTGTGGTAGGATTGTTTGGAACTTCTTTTATAAAACTTTTCTATCTAAACTTAGTAAGCATTGTATTAGGGAATCCCCGCTTGGTGCGTGCTTTCAGGCCGGTTTCTGTTTCCCTTATAGGCCGCGGCAGTACGTGACTTGCTCCGACCGAGCGCCGATCACGGGACCCACACCCATGCTGATGCCCGTGGCATATCAGGGGCGAATAGGTGAGCCGTGCGTATCGGGTCTCTGGTATTGAACCTGGTTCGTTCTGGAGTTGGACCGGGGGGTATATCTTGGGTTTGTCATTCGGTAGAACTGGACGGTTAGAGGATTTTGAACGGTAATGAGCGGGAGCTCCTCTGCTGATGTAAGCGGGGTTCACCCGCGTACACAGGCTTTGGGTTTGGTTTTGTCAGTCGCCCCGCGCTCAGGGTGCGTTTTGTAATGATAGGATTACTGGGCGCTGTGGGTAGCCGTCTTCGGTACCCAACCGATCACAAGACCACCGCGATAGGACCATCGCCGTTACAGGAGTTTCCTCCGCTGCTGTAAGCGGGGGTTTCACCGCCGTTAGAGGGTTCACACCCGCCCGGTGTCGGTCAGTCGCCCGGCCCCGGGTGCGTTCGACTGGGGGATACATGCGTGTTGTCCCCAACCGTTTTCGGTAACCCCTACCGATTAGGAGCTCACCGCTATGGTGATGGCCACCGTCACCTAAGGTGTTGTGTCCTTCTATGGGGCCGCTAACGGCGACGCTGCGCCCGGGGCAGCGTCTACCGGTGGCGCGGTTCTCGCTGCAAGCACGCCCGTGTGTGCCTTCGCGAAAACCAAACGGCGACGTGGGGCCCTTCTTCCTTCTATAATCTATAGGGCGATTTTAAGGTTTTACTGCGATGGTTCTCGATGCCTTTTGCCTTCATACTCACAGGGGTGATCGTCGGCATGCGGGACGCCTTGACCCCGGGCGAATCACCTCGGTGCTGGTCCATGGTCTGTAATACCGGATTAGACCAAACAAAAGGACCATCTCCCTGGGGGATTTGCCGGTCGATTTTCGAGAAAATTACCATTCATAAGCTTTGAATCCCCATCATGGGAATCAATGCTGCGGACGGGGAATTTCTTCAGCGATATTGGCCACGCTTCGCCTGTTTGTAGGGGCGATTATCGTGGATTCAATTACGTTGGCCTCCACTCATTACGCAGTCGCTCCCACGGGGCAGAAGTTCGGGCGGCAGGAGTGTTTGGCATTTTCAGCGAGGCGGGGCTGGCGAAGCTATTAGTCGGCGGCCCTGCTTCGTGGTAACCCCGGTGCCTCAATCATTCGAGGGGGGGGATTTTAGAGGTGGATGAGTCTTCTCGAACGAACATCGTGTTGATGGGCCGTTGCTAATTTCTCAGTAGAATTTAATGTTACAACGGACCTTTTATCACGGGGGTTAAGGTCGAGAAGATTTGCCGGTGTTTTTTAGCCCTACGCATTGTCCGTTCTTACGGGATGAATTGTTGGCCTGTACTGCGCTGGTCTCCACCCTGATGGGCTCGGTCCCTGCAGCAGGATTTCGGCTGAGCAGGTATCATTCGTTTTCATTTGTGATGTCGGCCATTGCTAATCCTCTCAGGGGGATTAGCGATACAATAGACCTTTCATCTCAGGATTTACGAATGGATACGCGAGACAATGCCTATTAACAGGGAGTTGAATACCTTTTCTTTAGGGATCAACTGGATATGTGAACGGAGGCACTGGACTTGTAGCCGCGCCTGGTTGGGGATCAGTCGCGCATCTCTGCCGCGCAGTATACCCGCTTGCTTGCCGTGAAGCTGATCCGCTTGGATTGGCTTGGCGGGAAAGGGGGGGGGGGGGTGGCGCCACGGCATGCCATGCGTTAGTAACCGGGCGGTCTGGGGCGTTGGGCAACTAGGTTGGTCTGCCTCTCCAGCTGGGGGCCCTGAGAGCGTCGTAGTGTTAAGTTGTCGTCAGGGGGCACCCTGGTTCGATTATCTTAAACCGGGTTGATGTCGGTGTTACCTCTCTGTCATATTCATCACGGTTTATTTTACATGACTCCCTGCTTAACTCCAACTCCAGCACCGTTTACAATCGGTCATCGGCGCGGGAGTGCTGTAGAGGGATCAATTGTGGGAAAGATGGTCTTAGTTATTTTGCGTCAGCTCTTAGAAACCCTCGTTTGTCCCTGGTCGGGGCGCGGGTGTAGGCGGAGGTTGCGGGGTGGACTACTTTGCGAGAACACCGTGGTATGCTTGTATTTTATTTGTGTACGTGTCCGTTCAGTTAACTTGCCCTTTAATAATAATACGTCGCATAAATATAGGCCGTACATCCACGGGGCTTTTAGCTACTACCCGTATATCTGTCTTGCGGGTGGTCGTTGCGGGTCAATGTGATGTGGGTCTTCGCCCTCTAATCGCCTCAATTCCTTCCGGGGCTTTGGGCGATGGGACGAATCGTTTATCTCCCGATGGATACTGGCTGTGTTAAGCCTTGTCGCTTTGTTTCACAAGGACAATCCTATAGTTGTGATGATTCGTTGCGGGGAACGGAACCCATTAGCCGGGACTGTGCACCTACACTTGGATGGTCGTACTATGGGCAATTGGGGGGCGAGGAGCTGGCTCGCCAAGCGTTCCTCGGGCCAGCAGGCGTCGGGGTATTCCTACCACACCGGGACGCTAGGGGCATAGCTTCCGCCTAGCTGGTAGGTGGTTAGCGGCTCCGTAGACCTTCAGGGGTGGCGTCATATCCTTTTATGATGCCCACCCTTTTTTGGATTCAACTTCCTTTAGTTGTCTACTCCGGGGTGGGACTCGACTTCATCCCATTCAATCACGCGTTTTCGGGGAGCTTACGTCGTTATTAGGCATTTGCAGCCTCTTAGTGGATTAGTCGACGGTTTGTCTTCGAGCTCAGCCCACTCCTGGGTCCGAGTGTGGATGCGGTGTTTTTAATAAAAACACAACGCCAACGAGCTTTGAGCCAGCCCTAGGGTTGTGCCAACAGCGTTGGATTGAATTGATGTCTCTCACCCCTCCACTTCTCCCGGCGTGAGTGACGGGTTCTTATTACGCTACTCGTGTCGATTCCTGTGGTTCGGGTCTTTGGGTAGGATAAAAATTGGAAAAAAAAACTAATATGCTATGGTTGCATGCTGCGCATGGCGCTTTGGGTTCAATTCTTTTAGCACTAAATGCACGGTGTCTTTCGCGGCGTGTTCACGACGAAGGTAGTCAGTATTTTTCCGGTACGGGAGCTGCTCTTCCGTTCCTTCACGCTTTTTTTTTTACGCTTGTATTCAATACTTCGGATAGTGTTTGACTCGAAGTTCGGATATTAGTTTCGCCCCTTTTCGGCGATGAATACCTTGATGGATACGATTGGCGATAATTTAGTCAGTATAGCTAAATTGGTGGTCGGAAATTACCGCCGTTAATTTATGCCATATTCATCGCTTCTGATCGCTTTCGACGGAGGTTTGGGATCCGATTCCATCTGGCGATGGATACCTAGATGAAAATGTAGACGATTAATTATGTACTGGTCTTGGCTTAAGTTGTGTGTCGGAAGACTCGGCCAAGTCTACGACCATGCGATATTTATTCGGAAGTAGGTCAGGATGCGGGTCGGCTTTTAATCTTACTAAGGGTGTGGCACAGCGCCGCCGAGCATCTCGCTCGTTCGGCTTTGAGCCCGATCCCCGCGGGGGGTTCTTTTATTTCTCCACGCTTATAGGCAGGGATTCTAGCTCCTTATAGGCACTTCCCGGCCGCCGGGCGGGTCGGGTTTTGTGCCTGTATTTGAATGACCGGTTGCAACCCTCTCCATCTCTCTGCATGGTGATGGATTGATTGGGTTGCTAATGAGTCTTTTGCATTTTTCAAAATGACATGGACTTATTCTTTCTCCCTTGTGCTTTCAATTAATATATATGTTGAAAGGGGTATCACTCCAATCTATCTTGGATTGGTTTGCTCTGATCATGGAGGTGTGATTATACTATACGATCTATTATTTTACTCTATGTTGGTTGGGGGGGATTGCATAATTAGTCTTCCGCCAGATGCCGAGTTTTGTAACATGGTGGGATAAGACTCTTATTTTTCCTATACCGTCAATGTTTCATATCTAGTATAGTGCCACTAGTCGGTTGGCTCGTGCTGCCAGCATGGATTATTACAATCTCTAAGCGTTTTATAAGGTGAGAGATTCTTTTGGGTGTCCTTGGGCTTGTTTCGTTTCACAGTATTCTTATTCTGTGATGTTCCGGCCTGCTAGGATTATGAGAGTTGCCTCGGCAAAGGATTACTCTTTATCTTGGAAGCAATCCATTTGCACTTAGCAGAGATGTGTGACTCTAAGGCCAGTGGGATCTTTATCCCATTAGGGTTTGTCCTCTTCTTCTGTTATTGGATTCCCCATTCGCCAGGTGCGTCCCCTTAGTCATGCGTATGATAGGGGAATGCTATTGGGGGCTAGGCATCGTGCCACGGAATTTTACTCGGCGATATTTCTTAGATTAGAGTTTTCGGGAAGAAATCTGTTAGTTCTTCGGACTCTCCTCGCTGCCTCAATCCAGTTGTTTAGGTAGGCCTCCTTGGAAGTTAAATGTTGAGCTGGTTATGTTATCGGGCGTACTTCTCTCCAACAATTTATTCTGCTAGATTCTTTGTCAGCACCCTTTCAAACGTTACTGATCATTCGTTTCAGGTGGTGAGGTCTCAGGGCGACAAGAGTAGTACGTTCTGATGCTATTTCATTTCACGATGAATCGGCAAGTATGACTACTGGATGTTCCCCCGGAATGGGTCAATCTTCTGGTTGGCCTTGGCCATTCTTGGTGGAGTACTTGATTACAGTGGTTGCTTGTTACTTCTGAAGCTTTACTCCCCCCGGGGTGGTAGGCTTCGGTGAGAGATGTTGAATCGGAGTGGGCTTTATGTCGGGCCTAGCAAGATTTTCCTCTTCCGCTCTCGCACTCGCTTGCCTTGGGGCTCAAGGTGAGTGGGATATGGTGGGCTGGCATTGCATTAGGGTAAAATTGATGACTCAAGTTTCTTCTTACGTGTCGCAGGGTTTTCTCGCATAGTACTGTGGCCGTCGAGGGTCTGAGGGGTTGGGCTCTTTCAGCATACTAAGTTCGCGCTACACCGGGGATGCCCATTTCCTTCGGCCCGTCAGGGCCACAGAGGGTGGCGATGGGAGTCTAATGGCTCGGTGATCTGAAGCCTTGTAGACCCTCACACTTGGGAGGGTAAACTCTCAGTTATTGCGCCGTGTTTGTGCACGAGGGGGGGGGTGCTGGTTTCGTGTGACTTCTCCTCTAGGTACGTCGCATCTGGCCAGTTTGTTTGCAGGAGCCACTCTTTCAGGAGGCTCAGCAATTATTATCTTAGTAAGTGGTGTGTTAGGTTTTGTATTTATTGAATGTACCTGCGCGCTCCTACTACCTTATGAAATTGCTTGCATTTCATATTCATACTCATTTCGATCACGCAATCCATGTGTGACGTTTTGCATCCGGCACCGCCTCCTAGTACCAGTGCTAATCTGGCGATGTAAATGCACTTTGTACAATAACATTCGGATTGAAGGTAAGCAAGATTCCTGTATGAGTCTGTAAGAAACAGTGGGTTATAATGATCGTAAGAATGCTTGCTTACTTCTCCGATGTTGATTCCCGGCACGTCCCGCCCCCTGCAGGGTGTTTATCTTGGCGAGGGTAAGACGAAAGAGGAAGAGGTGTGGGTATGACGTCACTTGGGGGGGTGTCGTCTACAGGGTGATCGAACTGAATATATATTATGTGGGGAATATATATTTATGGAGGTTCTGCATCTGCCTAAAGACAATGCACTTGTTGCCATGACACGGGCCGGTAAGCAGCATTCCTTACGAGTCCTTAGAACACCACTGTTTTACATAATTTCATAATAGCAACGCAGATGAACATGAGTGCGGGAGGGAACGATTGTATATGTTAATAGAATGACACAGATAAGGTCACATATCAAGGTGCAACTGTCACATATAAGGTTCAAAGGTAATGGGCCTAATCATTCACAAAAACGCAACAGCAGAGATGACAAATGCGTGCAGGGAACACTTCGTTTTAATAGACGACCAGTATAAGGTTGAAAATGTTAACTTTGACTAAACATTTTGGCATAAGTTACCAGACCCTTACACCCACCTGTTTCTGGATCATGCTGTGTATTCCATTAATTCCATGTACAGAATACATGTAGGTAGTAATGTGAATGAAAAATCTGGCCAGCACTCTCCAATAACAATGCCGCCGTGCTTGACAATCCATCTTCCTTCACTATCTGCACAGTTGACCCTCTAAAACCTTTGACCTTGATATGTGAACCTTTAATCTACATGAAAGCAAGTCTGCATAGTGCCCTATAACCTTGAGTTTTGGTGGCAATTGGAGTTTAAGGTGTCCATATGCACGAGCAATTTGACAAAAATTTGTTAACACAAAATTAAACACAAAAAATGCACACTACACCCCACATGCAATACATAAACAGTTGCGCACAAAAAGGTATCGAGGCCTGTTTTAGATCACGTATTGTGCTTAAGTTCGATTGATTTTGAAAGTTTCGAAAAATACTTTTGTTGCTTAGGTCTTGTTCTTTCATTAATGCCGCGATTTTGAAAAAAAGCGTGCAAAAAATGGCTTGCGAGAATGCCGGACAGCTGAAACCCCTCAAAACAAAAGTTGCAGTTTATGGAATTTTCAATGGTCACTGTGTGGTCAAGGAATATCTGTGTATTGATTTTACACACAGAGGGTCGACTGCTGAAGCGAGAAACTACTGCAATAGGATGTGGTAGCGTGTTGTGTCGCCAGTACAGCAGTGGCCATTGAACTGCCTCTTTTGATTTGGTTTAGCCTTTAAATTCTATCTAAGCACATACTTTGAGCATTTTTACAAGGTGAGTTCAATGAAAGAGCAGACTAAACAACAAAATGTAATCCTAATTTTGGCCAATAAATGATTAAAAAAACATGTCGAGATTGCTGCCAACTGTTCCATGCACATACACATGGACAATCAAGCAAAATTTGGATCATTAGTGCATCCCGTCCTATGACCACACAAATTAAATGTGCGATTGTTATTGTAATTTTCTGAAGCAAACATACAAAACGTAATTAGCAACAGGAAAGACATTTCTTTTTTTTTTAACTAAATGAAAAACCTGCAGCTATTCCACCAGGAATAATATGTACACATTTGCGTATACTTATCCAAGCCATAGGTCCTATAAGGGCAAAATATAATCAGATTTTTATCACTGCATAAAAGCAATTCTGCTTTACAGAACCTCTTGATGGTCAGTGTGCGCCACTCGTGGCATCACGACGGTCTGCTGCAGGAGTTTTGCTTGCAGCTTCTATTGTAATCAGTCCATCGATCTTCCTATTTGGTGCGTGAAAAAAAGTTATAAACCATAACCCTTACTGTAAAGCTTAATACCTACCAGTAATCTTACCTTCACTTAATCCTGCGTAAATCATAATCCAAAATTAGCGATGGAATTCAATTCCTGTGTTCAGAGGGGTCTTGTTTTAACTCATGCAGGTGTGAACATCAAGTCAAGTGCATTATTCCCAGCATCCTTTGAAGACAAGGACCTGATCAACCACTCAGAAGTCTAAGAAACTTTATAGGTGACATGGCAGTAAGTGCATTCTTAAAGAAGCTTTGTTTTTTAAAGAAAAAAAGTCTTTACCTGGTATCTTGGTTTGCATATCAAATCAGAAGCCATTTCGGTGTATCCTTGCTGCCAAGACCGGCAGATGATTTTATAGAAGTGGTCAAAGGTCATCTGAGGTCATTAGATAGAGGTCATGGACCCCAAACTTGTCAGAATAGTTATAGTCCACATTCCTAATGAATTTGTTAAAGAAGTAAAGAAAATGTCAAGACGCCTTTATGTTCAAATGATCATCACCACATACACACACACCACACACACCACCACACACACATGCAATACACAGCAAGTACATTAATATATTTTATTTATAAGGACTTCATATTTCATGATTCTTTATTGCTACACCGGTCACACAATTGTTCCTTGTACATATACTTACCATATTTTTATCTGTGTATTATACTAACTGAATTATCTATGGGTCCTCACTCATAATGATTATACTGCATGGCTTATCTAATAGTCTGTTCAAATTTCCCACTAACATTTTTGTCATCAGTATCATTGGTTTATAGTCCATTTCTCTACTCCGTGCACCTGTGATGTCATAAACCTTGACGCGGATTACGCACGCCCGTCAAGATATAGCATATTTGTGCGCGAGTGGCTATAACGCCGGCGCTCTAAACCAGTGCGCGCGGTTTACTGGTTGCAACCATCAATCTCGCGCTGACGTCAATGCATGGAGGTAGGCGAAATGCAGAGTATAGCTGTTATATATCTATCCCGAGTACAATATTGTTCTGTAGTTGTTCTGTTAATAATTCCACACTCCATTCTAGGCTTTGATTTTCTTACCATAGTATGATAGTTACTGACTTCCTAATCTTTTTATGCGTGCAATTTCCTATAAATTTGTGATATCTTTAATACCTAAATATTGTTGTTTGTTAGTATGTCGTATTTGTAATCTTAGTGTTTTTGGTTCTGTTAATTGATTACCTGTTGTAACAACCCAATTGTTTTTTTTTCTGTACAACTGCTCTACTTTACTTATCGTACAAATAAGCCTAGCCAATTTGTATTTCTTAGCCCCCTTGTTTGTTTTACTCTGGCTTGCCTTTTTGCTTTCGTCTTGTGACTTGTCAACACATATTGTCTACAGAG